>JAKELH010000278.1:0-101166 GCA_021525015.1 Lactarius pseudohatsudake | reverse complement strand
CGCCGAGTAGTCGAGGTCACATCTGTCAATTGGCAAAGTCAAGACGCGGGTACAAGTGCATCTCTCGCCATTGTGTCATATAGGCTGCACGGAATTTTGTATGACAATATTTCTTCGAGACTGCCTATTCTCATATTATTTGTTAGATGCTGGGACGTGGCAGGCATGACAGTGCTATGGCAATTTCCCATTGACGACTGGTAAGGGGAACGTTCACGAATGCAAATATTGTCACTGTCTGAAGGTGTAATGGCAGTGCCACCCTCTCCCTCTCCCCTGACGGGAGGCTCGCGGCGACCGTTGATAAGACAAACAACTTCGAGATACGGGACTTGAAGTCAGGCGCGGTCCAGAGCCTGCAAGTGCGAACTAAGCCCGCTGTAAAGCCTCATGGTATACGTGACTTGAAAACAGGGGCTACAACCACGCAAGGGGAAGGCCAAATAGGGTTGCCAAGGCTACCTTCTCAGCGTGTAAGCTTTGCCCACGAAGGTTTTGCGGTGACAGGCGTTGGCGGTGACAACAAGGTATTTGTATGGGATGCCGAACGTGGGGACCAGTTACTCTGTTTGGAACATGGCGGTAAGTACATTCGTCCTCAAGCAGAATAACACTGAATCGAAACACTTTAGAGAATTTCAGAGTGGGCGCTTTGGTGGTGCGTTGCGTCTAGTGTACACGAGATGACCCTGCTGATGCGACACAGACAGCTTTTCTAGAAGAAGACGACCGGTTCTTAATAGTCACGGCCACAGAAAATTCTGGGAAAAGTTACATTTTCTTGTGGGCGACAGTCCCAAGGGTTGTGACGACATCCACATCATGTGTGTAGTGATATCGTGGATGGGCGCGACCATACTGACTTCTTTCTAGCTCCAATCGGAGGCAATCACATTGAACTGAACTTCCCGCAAAATTTCTGGATACATTTGTCTTTCGTGATAGTGGTGGTAGCTGTACTACTCAGATGGTAGTGTATCTGTGTGTCGTAGTCAGAGCCCGCTACCTAGTCAAAAGAAATTTCATCTACGCTGCGTAAAGAAATTATCCTCGACCTCCTGAAGGGGGCATACTGTCGGGAGAAGGTCGGCGTCGTTGTGCGACTGCGGGGTTTGCTTGCCGCAACTGTGACGCGCCAGCGCTCACGGTCTGCTGCGTACTGGCGCAAGTGGTCGGGCAAGGTTGATCAAGCTTCCTCTTCAAAGTGTCGCTGGATGCCGGTTCCAATAACCAACAACACGACCCACGCTTGGCCAGGTCTTCCTCGCTGGTGCCAACTACGCCCCTTTCTTTTCGCAGGTTGATAATAACGATGTCCATTGTGCCCACCAAGGCGCAGCAGCAAAGTAGCAGCGGCGCCTCTCGGCGCACGGGTCGTATGCGTCGCCCCTGCGTGCGCCATCTCCACACACACATTCCCCGTGGACAGCATGCCCACGCTCTACCACGGGTTCTCTGCACGACCCTGCTCGAATCGGTTTGGGGATGTATTTTACCAGTGCGCGTTTCTCCTCCTCCCACCCTACCTTATTCTTGGCGTGCTTACTGGCGTCCATAACCGTGCAGAACGAAGGGCACACTGCGCCTTTTCGCGCCGATAACCCCTACAGCACGCGCAGCACCACGACGTGCATAAGTCTGGTTTGTGCACGCGTTCGGCATATCATCCGCCATCGATATCGAACAGTTTCTGACATTGCAAGACGCGGTCATTCGTTTACAACATATGACTATGAAACGATGCGAACGAAAGTTTACATGCGTCTCTGTCTACTGATTCACCACCTAAACTCCTCCACTCAACCCAGGACAATTTGAGGCATGGCTCTTTGTCGACGATCTGTATTACGGAGGACCCACGAAGGGACCGTCCGTGTGTCGTTTGGCTGAAAGGCCAAGGTGCGGTTCTTTAGCTTGGGATGGTACGTCTTCTCATTCTCGCGAACCTTTTTTTTGAAGTCAGGAACGAACGTCCAACAAGTGTGAACAGCCCCTCACCTGTTGCCATATATACTCTTTTGAGCCGTCTTTAGGCACTAAGAGCCAGACTTGGAGAACCTGTGCGCCGTGACGTGCGGAGTAGAATTGATTGATAAACAAGTCCCCGAGCTCCAACTGTACGGTCAAATGCAATACAGGTGGTCTGCTAATGGCTTGTTCATTCCACACCATAAACCAGCAGGTCTTGATGGCCTCTTTCTTAATCCCGGTTATAGAGCGAGGAATTATCGCCCCCTAACCGCGTATACATAGTCAGTGTTACACAGTTTTGGTCGCATGGATTTATAACTCACGTGGGAAGCGCGAAGCCGTGCATCATTCTGGACAGCGCCAGTCTCACTGGATGTCCCAGTACCATCCTATCCACAAGATATGGGTATCACGTTACATAAGAAGCAGTTGTCTCACCTTTGTTGAGTTGCCGTCTTTTGTAAAGGGTGACTCCATCTCTTCGGCGCTACAATCATTCTCGTCCACCTCCTCGAGAGAGGGTAGTTGGGTGGGTGGCTCTGTGTCCCCTGTCAGTGGAGGTAGAGATTGGTGTCTAGCTTCTTTAAGATTGTGCTCAGCCCGTGTCGGTGTTGGAGGTAAAGACGAGTA
This sequence comes from Lactarius pseudohatsudake, assembly GCA_021525015.1. Taxonomy (NCBI): domain Eukaryota; kingdom Fungi; phylum Basidiomycota; class Agaricomycetes; order Russulales; family Russulaceae; genus Lactarius; species Lactarius pseudohatsudake. The sequence goes on along the minus strand of JAKELH010000278.1, from coordinate 98,565 downwards.
GCGCGTCCGAGTTGATTCCTCGTCCTCGTCGACTTCTCCCAGATCAACTTGCGTCAACCCTGTTGGATGAATGGGCGTCACGTTGAAAAATATACGTGGCTTAGGGTGGATCAACGTCGGCATGGGAGGGAGAAGTAGAAAAGGTGCGCAACGCTGAAGTGAGCCAGCTTCGCATTATATTGGCGCCAACACTGCCTTTGTTCAGTTACACCTGTTCAGTATGGCATCGTACAGCCGCAGACGGCTAACACGGCGCCGCCGATGCACTCGGAGCAGATATGTTCAAGACTCGCTGAAGGGTTTGAGGTGCGCCAAGTTACTACGATTGTAGCCTTCGCTATTATACATACGTCTGCAGCCATAGTACGAGATATTGTTTAAGTACTGTACATAGTGCTGAAGGGCCAATCTCGACATGTTTCCCCTGACATATGGACACGAGACACTGCTTTTGCCACATCGGGAAGACGGAGAACTGGCGGAGTGCCAACTCATATCGATTTTTCGCTTCACCGCGTTTCCTTCTGACACCACACCGCCCTCCATGTTCTGCCTCCCCTCCTCCCCCCCAGGCGACGGCCCTCAATTTCCTCAAGTCGACGGTCCTCAATCTCCTCAAGTCATGCACACTGTCCCCACACACCACCCCATTCGAGCAACCTTGACGCGCTGTCTGGTTGCGAAGGTGGGAGTGTCTGCTGTCCCTCCCCTTTGACCTTGCTCCGATTTGGACGTTCTACCGTAGCCAGGGCATACCCCTTCCCTCAAGAAGGTTCAGAAGATTTTCGTGGTCCCGTATTGGTGTGTCAGTTTCATCGCAACTCCTTGTCTTATAGAAGTTTCGCTCCGTTTACTGGACCAATCCTCTGTTTGTCGGCGTCAAGGTGAGTATCTTCGTTTTCTATGCACGACTACACGACTGACTCTGTCTAAGTTGTCAAGTCACCGTCCTTGACAGGCCATTCAAGGCTTGGTGCTACGGAGCGACGTTCCGTAACACCTCCTCCGCCGTCGCCCTCTGAGGACCATTATGCCTCCCCGCTCCTACCGTCGTTGCGGAGTTGCAGTGGGGTGAGCTGCGTCGAGATGCCTTTGGCACCTGCGCAAGCGTCGCTGGGTCTTAACTCGTTGTGGCTGGTCCTGCTGCCCCTTGCGGGCAACTGTTAGTACTCGCCTCCTTATTGGTGGTAAACCCTGATCCCGACGCCACTGGGGTGGTCGGGGCGGGCAAGAGGAAGGCGGGGCAGGGCAGGAGTGGCAGGTCTATGTTCCTTTCAGGACGTGATGGGATATTCCATTCGTTATCGGTATCGAGGTGAGTATCGCTGCCGCTCTGCCATGTACTTCCTGACCTCTCCTAAGTTACTCCCATCCGACGCGCCTCATCTCCAGGCTGGATGATATGGAGCGACGTTCCGTAACACCTCCTCCGCCGTCGCCCTCTGAGGACCATTATGCCTCCCCGCTCCTACCGTCGTTGCGGAGTTGCAGTGGGGTGAGCTGCGTCGAGATGCCTTTGGCACCTGCGCAAGCGTTGCTGGGTCTTAACTCGTTGTGGCTGGTCCTGCTGCCCCTTGCGGGCAACTGTTAGTACTCGCCTCCTTATTGGTGGTAAACCCTGATCCCGACGCCACTGGGGTGGTCGGGGCGGGCAAGAGGAAGGCGGGGCAGGGCGGGAGTGGCAGGCCTATGTTCCTTTCAGGACATGATGGGATATTCCATTCGTTATCGGTATCGAGGTGAGTATCGCTGCCGCTCTGCCATGTACTAGGATACTTCCTGACCTCTCCCAAGTTACTCCCATCCAACGTACCTCATTTCCGGATGATATGGAGCGACGTTCCATAACACCTCCGCCGTCGCCTTCTGAGGACCATTATGCCTACCATCGTTGCGGAGTTGCAGTGGGGTGATCTGGATGTCAGTCATTTCGACATAACACGTGGATTCCCATGGTGAGGACAAGCAAGTATATATTCGCCTCTCACGACACGTTTTTCGCAGGTCGTAACGTCAATGCTTGCACATTGTTTCACGCACGCCTTCGCCTGCCAGATCATTGCACTTTCTTACTTTTATCTCGTCTGAACGTCGGTAATTGTTGGACAGTCAAATTACTTCGGTGTCGGGTTATTGGACAGCCAAATACTTTTTTTTTTTAATACAATTTTTATTTTCCGGAGTCAGTGACCAGCATACACTACTGCTGCGTACGAAGAGTGAGCGCAAGCAAGGCGGAACCTCCGTGCCTCACTCATCAAAGCAGCCTCCAAACGATGCCGATATCGAGCGCATTAAAGACATTGCTAATATACAGCTCGAAGACACGCGCACAGAGCTAGAACGTGCGAATGCCGTCGCGCACGCCATGAGCCAAAGGGACGGCAACAGCAAAGTCGACGAAATCAAGGTTGACGACGACGACGAAGACTCTGCATGGGTGGAGTGTGTCCCGCATTCTGCTACGGATGACTGATTGACTGGTCTTGCAGCGAGGATGATGAGCCCATGGATGATGACGCAACGAAGGACTTCGTTTCCCCAAAACAAAACGGAGATCTCTCCGAGTACAGACAGCATGCTCGTGACCGCCATTGTCGAACAGAACGTGCCTCAGCTCCATTTCTTCGTCTACGACGAGCCGACGGAGTACCTGGGGCCGCATCACGACCTGCTCCTCAGCAGCATGCCGCTCTGCCTTGAATGGCTCGACTATCCAGTTTCGTCGGCTGGAAAGCATGGACACCGAGGACGGCCCCGGTTCACGTTTCGGAAATTACGTCGCCATCGGCACGCTCGAACCAGAGATCAAGATCTACTCCATCAACCTTCTCAACTCCGTCTATCCCGATGCTGTCCTCGGTAACCCAGAGGAGACGGCGGCACACGTCCCAGAAGCCGCGGGCACGGGCAAGAAGAAATGCAAAAAGGCGAAGCACCGCTCGGCGAGCGAGGCGCACCACGTCGACGCCATCCTCTCCCTCCCGTGGAACCATACCGCGCGACAGATGCTCGCCAGCGGGAGCGCGGATCGCACCGTCAAGCTGTGGGACCTGTCGCGGGACCCGAAGGAGGGCGCCTCGCGCAGCTTTGGGAAGACAAGGTGCAGGCCGTGTAGTGGAACCCCACGGTTCTTGCCGTGCTGCTCAGCGGGAGCTACGATCGCACGGTGCAGGTGTTCAACTCACGAGCGCCTGACGCGAGCGTGGGTGCCGTGGTCGGAGCGGATGTCGAAGCCATCCGTTGGGATCCATGGGACAACTACAGCTTTTATGTGTGGAGGTTCTCCTTTTCATCGCGTGCGATGGGAGACTTAATTGGTACTTATTTATAGGTTTCGTTGGAGAACGGGATAGTGGTCAATTTCGACGCGCAGATGCTGGCATCGGATCTCGACCAACCGTCTCCAGCCTGTTTCACGATCGCGGTGCATGATGGCGCAGCGTGTGCGTTGGACATGAATGCACACATCCGCGGGTGCCTTGCTATGGCGGGGAGGGGACGAACAAAATGGTGAAAATATGGAACGTCCAGGAGCGCGAAGACGGTACGAAGAGGCAGGTCAGCCTTGTCGCAGGCTGCGATCTCGGACTGGTGAGCGCGACGTATCATGATGCCAGTGTTGGACTGACTGAACCCCGCAGGGCGAGGTCTTCTTGGCTGTCTGGTCTCCAGACGACCCTTCAACGCTCGCCGCGGCGGGCTCAAAAGCGAAATTGCAGATTTGGGACGTCAGCGCGAACTTTGGTGCGCGCAAGGTGTTTGGGCCCAGGCTGGCGGAAGCGGGATGCAAGCTGAGAGACAGGACCACTGGGGGCGTCATCAGTGTTGCGGATGATGAGGAGGACAGTGATGACGAAGAAGAGTAATAGTTGTTTGTGCTGGCGGGACATCGCACGAGCTGATCCATACTACAATCTACGGATGAATTGCGGCGACTGAACTGATCAATTAATGAAAGCAATGTCATTACACTTCACTTAAAAGTCGTCTGCGTTGGACCCGAAATCATCTAGCACCTCGTCGTACACCGTCCTCACCCAATACTATCTATCATGCACGTGCTATTGCAAACGCACAGCGCTCGAGAACAAGACGCTGAGGTTGGAGGCTCAGGCGAGGCAAGTGTCCGAGTGACGGACAGTCGGACAGTCAATGTGTCCGAGTGACGGACAGTCGGACAGTCAATGTGTCCAACTGAGGGACAGTCAGCCAGCCAGACAGTCGGACCTGGTCAATGCTGACTTTACAGCCAAATCAGGACATGGATCGGAAATTTGTGTATGATGTGTACGTGACTTTCTCATGTGACATAATCGGCAACTGCCGGACGGCGTAATTTGACTAAGAATTCCGACTCCAAATTTGGACCGAGGCCGGCCCGGTTTAGGTCACATGCACAGACCTCGTGTGTGGAGAGTCTAAGGCTGCGTTCGGATACGAGAATACGGTATTCTGATGCACCGTATTCTTCCCACGTGCACCTAGACGTGACATCCATATATGGAAAGTGACATCTCGGTATAAGCATGCCATCCGACAATCAAGCCGACAATTCAAGGATTGGGCTGCAACAGCGAGTTCTTACTGCTACTACCTACTTTTTACATGTTATTGGAACTGCTGCTGTCTTATATCAAGAACCTAATTACTGGAGTCAACCGTACCATACTTCGGCGTTGTCTGGACAGGCATGGGTTGAAGAATTGATGAGCGGCCATCCAGATCGGATTTTCAATGAGCTCGGAATGCACCTTCATGTCTTCCTTTCACTTCCCAGACACACCCTCAAGGTGAACCCAGCCCGAGTTCCAGAAGGGCCTTGCCGCCTTGTGGGTATTGCAGAAGGATGACCAGGCCCCGGCTTGGTCAGGCTGGATGTTTGCACCCTTCTCGTTGCACCAATTCCATCCAGTGTGGTTGATGATGGCCTGAACGGCACGAAACATGCGACGGAGCTATGAACAGCTATGAGAAAGATACAGAAATATAATCACAAAGAACATACAGCAGCCCACTTGTTTTGGCAGGCTTTCATGGTTTTCGGGCCACCGATTGTGCGTTTGGCTTCGACAATTGCAGCAGCAGCTTGAAAGGTGGCCATCTTGAAGTTGCCCCCATCCCCAGACGCAGCACGGTGCTCATGGAGAAAATCGACCAATAGCTTCTCATCGGGGAGGGCCCATTGAGTCGTTGTGGGAGTGGCTGGCATGGAGGGAATCCGAGGGATGGAGGAAGTAGGTGCGGTTCCATTGATCAAAAACTACTATTGTCGCGTTCAAGTTGCCCGCTTGGTTGCCCGCAATAGTTGCACACGGTGGTCACACAATCGTCACAGAGCACATGATCACTGGTAGAATACGGATTCCTATTTAGGCGAGAATATGGCATCAGAATACCGTATTCTCGTATCCGAACGCAGCCTAAGTTTACCATGAATTATTTTGAAAAGTTTATGTCATATTGACCAGACTCTTCTTGGGTCACATTCTGCCGGGGAAGAGTTTGAGATTAGGTAACTAACTTTTCCCACCCTTTTCGTGCACACATGAATGTTTGAGGATGATCAGACTCTCCAATGAGAATAAACCCAAATAAGGAGAGTTTGACACCTCCCTACTGGGAATCCCTCGGGCCGGAAAACTCAGAGAAGAGTTTAATATTTCCCACGCAGTTTTCTTTTGCCTAATTTTTCGCTAGAGAGATTCAAACTCTCCATTCAAAGTTTAAGTGAAAGTAAACTGTGGGAATCCTTTAACACTTCTTAGAGTTTACTTCAAGTTTTTTTTCAATTCAAACCCTCATTTGCGTGCAGTGATACAAAAACCTGCGTGATTTCCGCGGGTAAACCCGTGCTATTCACTAATGATAAGTTTTTTTTTTTTTTCTTTTTCCCTATCGTCTCACGATATGACAGACACTGCTGCAGCTGCCCCGCCGTTTCGCCACACGTCAGCTCATGGCCCCCGTCTCCCTCCGTCCACAACCACCTCGCCACGCGAAAGCCCCCGGAGCCACATCATGACGTTAAGTGTTTCTTTTGTTTCTTTTGTTTTTTTTTCTTCTTTCGCTCATTGCCACCCCGCTGTACCATCACCCCAACAGTGCAGGCCCACAACGCCTTGTCACAACCCAGGCTCCACCCCGGCCCATGCCACGCCAACCATGCCACGTTACCACCACGCCAGCACAACGCTCACAAGCCCCGTCGCGACCCCAACACAGCGTGCAAGACCTCGCGACCGCCGTGACGCCTAGTGATCACGGCGGGTGTGACAAACCCAACGGGTCACAGGTAGGGGTCACCTTGGGTCAGGGTCCGGGTCATGATCTCCCAACCCCTCGAAAACCCGCACCCGTCAACCAGGTAGCCATGGGTTTTCTCACCACAACAGGATCAACAGTAGGCCCAGTGCTGGACCTTGGCGCGTATTATTTTCAGTTTTCAATGTCCCGGAGTTTGTAAAAGTCTACAGCATCACCGCCCAATATACTTTTGGTCCTTAAATCTGTGATGTGTTGCCGCCTCTCACATACCCTCGCAACAAAATGAACATATTCATTGTGCCTTGTGAAGGCACTGCTACACTATTACTACAAGCAAGACTACAAGGGTCTACTCTTTTTCCAGAACCTAAGCATAAAAGAAACCAGATGAAGGCTCGAGAACGCTACTACTACTATGCCCTCATCATCACTCCCTGCTACTGCCATCCAACCCAACGCCAACATCACAGTTGGTCCACGCAAGCGTCGTCCAACGCAACGTGCCACTGAGAATGCGGACCCACTTGCACGCAAGAGGGCAAAACGGATGCTCAAAGTGACTGCTGAAGAAGTCCACAAGCCGGTTCCACTCAGGCTGCCTCCTGCTCAGCACAGGCGAGTTCTTGGGGCTGCTGATAGCAGTGACGGCGACAATTCTTCCAGTGTGGAGGAGCTTGAGGTAATGGTGATAGAAAGCGATAATGACAACTCCGGTGACTTGGAGCCTGAGGGAGATGATACTGAGCTGAGTGAGCTGCGAGCGCTGAGCAGCATAAAACAATACACTGAAAAGATAATTTAGGTCGTCTCCGCGGGGATTGGGACGCACCTATTTATGTGTTCTTCAAGCCACTTCCCTTTGTTGAGTATGTTGAAGGTCGCAAATCACATGTTTTCGAATGTGGGGCAAGTCGCTGTCGCAAACAAAGCCGGTTCGTTCGTCAGTACCTCGATAAAGCGGACGCAAAATCGACCAGCAATCTTCGCCGCCATGCCCAAGGGTGCTGGGGTGTCGATGTGGTGGCCGCAGCCGATGCCACTCAGGGATGGCGGTGCAGCTCGTGCAGCTCTGGCTAATCATAAAACACTGGATGGGTCAATTGTAGCGATGTTTCGGCGCATTACAAAGGAGGGGGTCACCTACAGTCACCGCCAGCATACAAAGGCTGAAGCACGGTAAGTTTCCACCTCAAACGCGAAAAGCGGGATCTAATATTCGATCAGTGTGGAATTCGTGCGCTGGGTCTGTGAGAACAACCAACCCTTTTCGATCGTCAATGATCGGGCCTTTCGTACCCTCATGAAGACTGGGCGACCCAACTACTACATACCCTCAGCTGCGACCCTGTCCAATGATGTCAAGAACATCTTTTTACAAGTCCGCAGACGCATTTCCACAATGCTAAAGGTAAGTGAGGATAGAATCAAAATCTCGATAAACTCACCTTGCACGACAGGAATACGACGGCAACCTCAGCTTCGCCACCGATGCCTGGACCTCTCCAAACCACAAGGCATATGTGGCCATAACTGTCCACCTTGAGAACAGTGGCAAGCCGCTGTCGATGCTTCTAGACCTAGTTGAAGTGCCGAGGTCCCACACAGGATCCAACCTTGCGATCACGTTCACAGAGGTTCTGGAAACCTTTGGGATTAAGGAAAAGGTAAGAAAATTGCCATCTAATGAGAAAATAGATACTCACTGGTAGTCCAGATCCTCAGCGTTACAGTCGATAACGCATCAAATAATGATACCATGGTTTCTGAGTTGAGCAAGATCATCGATGATTTCCCTGGATCGGCGAATCAACAGCGCTGCTTTGCGCATACAATCAATATATCAGCCAAGGCGGTTCTGAGACAATTCGACATACCCAAAAATAGGGACGGCGAGGAGTTAGATGAGGCGGCTCAAGCACTTGCTAACTTGGCCAAAGATCTTGATCTTGAAGAGCGCATGGAGCGGGAGATGCAGGAGATGGCTGACGAGGAGGAGGAGGACAAGCCACTAGATGCTTGGGATAACTTTCGTGAGGGATTAACAGAGCAACAAGTTGCAGAGTTAGATGTGAGCGTCCACCCCGTGAGATCGATGTTGGTCAAAGTGAGTTCGTTTATCTCGACCTTAACCCTACTCCGACTGACTCATCAACCACCAAGCTGCGCAAGCTCGCGTTTGCCCTCAAGAACTCGACTACCAAACTCCTTCCGGCATGGTACAATACACTTGCCACCCTCGACCTCCCTCGTCGAATGATGCCGCGTGATGTGGCAACCCGTTGGAACTCAACTTACGATATGCTTGAGTTCGCCATCCAGTATCGCCCAGCAATTGACTCGATGACTGCCGTTCGAGAGCTTGATCTTCGAAAATACGAACTGGTATCGGCAGAGTGGGGGATTGCGAAAGAGCTTCAAGACATATTGAAGGTAAGTCATTTCTCTTTCTTTCGTCTTTCCGTTCTCTCCGTCTGACTATTTCAACTAGATTTTTAAGGACGCTGACGCTCTTCTTTTCTCGAGGCACCCCCAACCTTGCCACCGTCATTCCGGCTATGGACCACATCGATAAGGTCCTCGCCACGTCTGCCGACAACCCCCTGTCAATTCTCTCCTGCTATCCGTGCCGCCCTTGCTATTGGGAAGAGTGCGATGAATAAGTATTATAACAAGACAGACGACTCGGAGGTGTACCGCATTGCCATGGGTGATGTCCCTTTTTTGATATCTTTATCTGTACTAATTTCCGTGCCTCCCTTCAGTTCTCCACCCTCGCCATAAACTCGAATATTTCAAGAGGCACAACTGGGAAGAAGCTTGGGTCGACACGGCTCGCGATATTGTCCGCAAAGAGTTCGATCGGTCGTACGCCTCAATGGGCTCGGAGGTTGGGGATGGCACGCAGGTGGATAGTACCGAGGTACGAAGTCGTGTTTCGATTTTGTTTCGATTCTAACTAGCGACATATTTCCAGACGGACCAGACCTCGGCTATGTCAAAATCGACGAACATTTTTGATGACCTCCCGGACCTCGCCCCTGCTTTCGATAATGTCCTAGACGATCTTGACCGCTACCTTAGGGTGGACGTAGCAAACAGTCAAGGATGGTCTCATGTGGTGGCATGAGAGACGTGAGACCTTCCCACATCTCTCCCGTATGGCCCGCGATTACCTTTCGATTCCCGGTAAGTGGTATGATTTATCGTCACATCTTCTGGTACTAACCCTCTTTATTAAGCTACTACTGTCGCTGTTGAACATGTGTTCAGCCAGGGCCGCCTCGTCCTTCCCCATGTTCGCAACCGTCTCTCCGTCCAGTCTACCCGTGCTCTCATGTGTATTGGCTCTTGGAGCCTCCTCGGGTTGGTCAAGGACAGCGATATCAACGCCGCGCTTGGTGAGGAGGTTGTCGAAGAGGATCCTGAGTTCCCTGTGGACTGGGATGTCATTAGTTAGTGCTAGCTCATAAATACATTGTCTTCGCGTACTGGTATCTGTCAAATCGTCAAGTTCGAACTTCACACCGCTCTCGAAGGATTCGCGAATCGTCATTCGGGCTTCACTACTAAGATCATTGCTATACTATACATGTAGAGACAATACTAGTGATATATGAGTCCTGTCCGACGGTCCGAGTCCCAACGAGTCAACGACGAGCCAGCGTCTGAGACGCAATGCACGGGGCAGCACGGCTCTTCAAGATTGGGGAAGGGTGGTGGAGACAAGGCACAGCCCAAAGAGGGTGTGAGAACGATCTGGCCAGTGATCTTGCGGTCGCGATAAGACACTACCAACGAAAGACCTAAAGGTTCGGAATGTCGTCAGCGAAGGAGAGAAGAGAAAGATAGGCCGAACCTATCATATAACCAGCCGCACGATCCATCAGTAACAACGAAAACCCGCGTGCGGCGCTGGTATTGTCCTGACTTGTCTGTGAGCTCCGCGATCGTACTCTTTATGACACCGAGGTTTCCGACGCCGTTCAAAGAGCAACTGCCAGTGCGAAAGATGCCAAGTGAGCAAACGAGCATAAGACGTGACGCGTGACATAAAACCCCGCGCAGGTTTTTCCACCCACAGTTAGTGCTTTGAGGTCCAGTCCTATAGACTGGAAAAAAACTGAAGACCTGACTGGACTTTAACTGATGATGACTGGACTGCAGTCACAGTTTTTCAATTTTCAGAAGTCATCAGTCACAGTCTTTCTCCTTCTCAATCAGTCTTATGACTGGAAAAAACTGGTCTAAACCAGTTAAAGACTGGACTTCAGTTCATTTTGGCCTGCAACCACCAAATGGATGTTTGATGCCCATTTTTGGCCATGTTGACGCTTGGTAATATGTGCCACGGCGGGTTTCACCGGGACGCAGGTCGCCGGACCGGACGAGTTGTTGACGTGTCAACACACACACGCGACACTCAGCACTTCGCGTTGCTTTTGCCCAAGGACCCTCAAAGAAGCTAAGTGATTTTATTCCTTATTCTTTTAAACAACTAATTTGATTGTCATTTCTAGGTTTTAAATAACTGTCTTAGGTTCCACCTCGCTGCGCGCGGCACCTTGGCAGTTCGACACTCACGCGGCGTCGCGGCCCTTCGACACCCACACGGCATCGTGGCCCTTCGACACCCACGTGGCGCCGTGGCCCATCGACACCGACGCGCCGTAACGACACGGTGCTGTGGCACTTCGACACCGACGCGTGGCCCATCGACACCGACGACACCGACACGGCGTAACGACACGGCGCCATGGCCCATCGACGCCTCGCCCATGACTAGTGTTGCCGTGACTCGGCTAGCCGTGAGTCAACTTGCCGAGTCACGGCTTTCATGGAGTTGTAGCCTAATTGGTCACATGAGTCGTTTCAACTGACCTGACTCAGCTACTGCGTCGACTTGCGTCGACCAAGGCAACTTCGAGATGGCAAATTTAAGTCTGTCTCTGGCTCGGCGGATCTGGCTCGGCGGACTGAAACGCGATACACGCTGTAAACACACTGGCACTCGTGCCCTTGAATACAGATATAATAGTTTACAAATTAACTACTACCGCCCCTGCCACTGTCTCCGCTGCCATCTCGTCGTCGTCATCATCTTCATCAGTTGTGTTGCGGTTGTTGTTGTCATTTTGGTCCTCGTTGCAGTGGTTGTCACCTTGTCCCAACCGATGCAAAAGTCCTTGGGGATGGAACCGGCGACTGGGTTAACCTTCCTTAGGCTGGTGGCCTTCTTGTACGCTAGAACTGCGAGAGGCGGGTCAGAAGTAGGCGGTGGTATCCAGCGAGGCGTTCGGCGCAGGGGGTGAGCGCACCGATGAGCCCCTCATGCCCGTGCGCGGAGTGGGCGGCCCAAAGCCAAGCACGCGAAGCTCGAGCTCGCGCGTCTCGCACATGTGGCGCTCCTTCTCCGCAAGCTCCTTCACGCGCGCCTCGAACTTCTCGCTCGATATGCTGTTCGGCGCGTTCTCGAGCACCGCCTTCACCCACGCGAGTGCTGCCGCACCTGCCCCTGTGCCTGTGGCCGTGCTGTCGCCACTGCTATTACTACTGCGTCGCCAGTGGTGTTGGGGAGGGTGGTGCTTCTCGAGCAGGTCAACTGCCGCCGGCGCGCGGTAGCGCTGCACCTCTCCAATGCGCTTGAGGAGGAGAGTGCAGCGGCTGAAGTTGATTAGGGGTCGCTGGTCGACGATGACGATGGAGGGGTTGCTGTCGTAGAAGGTTTTTAGGCGGATGCTGTATACCTGAGTATCGTCGTCTTCTTGGGAGATGAACACATTCGCGTGAACTGCCCATTCTTCTTCCTAAACCCACACGTGCGGTCATCATTTATGAGAAGTACTCGGGGCACGTACATTTTCCTTGGTCATCTAGTGCCTCCATACGTGGGGCTCGAGTCGGACCTGGTAGGCGAAGGCAGTGACAAAACCAACCTGGGCTGGCTCAGCGAGCTCTGAAAGGGACTGGCGACAGACCGTGAAAGGTCTGCAGGGTCACAGATGGACACATCAATGCGGTCAGGGTGATCCTCAAGTCAGCACAACAAGAGATGGTAAAATGGACGCCTGAGGAGGCAAAAGGAGCTGTTTGAATGACGTGAGCATGAATGCCAAAGGAAACATCGCCAATTCACAAATCCAAGTCCTCTGCACACCCCAGACAACGCACTTGACCGCCTCCTTTCAAGAGCCAAAAGCTGGACCACCGTGAAAACACAAAGGATGATATTTAGTATTTGAAATGTTGGAATGAAAAAAATCCTACTACAACATGTCGGAATCCCCCAGCTAAGGCGGTGAGGTAAAAACTAGGTGGAAGTAATACCAGATGATGATTTATGCCTCTGGGAGTGCAATCTGGATAGAGCTTGACTTGAACATATAATATTCACAAATAGAAAAGCTACATACCCCTCACGGCGCTTCGGGATTTGATCATGTTGACCCCCGACAATCCTATTCGTATATCTGCCTAGGCCATCGCTGACCCGATTCTGGGGTTGCCCATTGTCGGTCCTATCCCAATCAAACACCATGACATTCTGGAAACTCTCACACGATGACAGATTCTTGAAAAGATCGCCGATATACCCATAGTTCAGTTTTTCTTCGAAACCAAGTGAGTGACAGTATTTGAGAAAGGTGCAGAACTCCACAGGAAGGCCTTGACACAAGTCGTGTGGCGTTGTTCGTTGTTTGCATTTGACAATGCGCTTAGACCCGTTTGGCAAGCCTTGCCATGGTAAACGACCATGAAGGAAGTAAATGAGCATGTAGGCAAGCAACTCCATGTTGTCTCGCCGTCCAAGCTCTGAGCCCAGGTGGCTATTGATGGAGGCGAAAGTAGCTGTTCCGGTGAGTCCGAGGTTTGTGTTCAAGGGAATATGCTTATAGGTATCAGGATCTCTGTACTCCTTTGATAGACCACGGGGCCTGCGTCCCCGTACCCATGACAATGTTGCTAGGTTTGAGATCGCGATGAATGAAGTTGCAAGAGTGTATAAACTTCACGCGCTCGATCTAGAACCGCAAATAAGCATATCCACTATTTATGAAAATGAAGACAAACCAGCTGGTCGGCAAGGAGTAGAACAGTTTGAACTGTGAATTTGAAGTAGCAGCTGACGAAAAGGTCTTCAAGGGACTGACCCAGGCGATCAAGTGCCAGGATATCGAAGCCACCTTCTGTGCCAAACCAACAGGCGCGCGGAATGCCTATTCCTCCGGAAAGTTTCTGGTACACCTGGTACTCGTGTTCCAGGAAATGTTGTCTCGTGTTCAGTGGCTCAAGTTTGATCACGACGTCTTGTACTGATAAGATGTCGCGTGCAAAAAATACTTCACCTATCCAGGTGAAGTAGCCCCATAGTGTACCAAATGACCCAGACCCAATCTTTTTCTGCAGCCTATACCTCCCGTCAAGGCGAATGAGCCTGAGATCCACGGAGAATAGAAAAACTAGTGGGGAGATCAGTGAGAACATGTGAATTGCATGCTACTCACAGTACAACAAGAGCTTTAATATATAGAAAATGACGAAACAAGGATACAAGGATTCACCAAGTGGTAGCAGTGTGTGGTAAATGCACAGTGCCACATTATCAATATCAACCCTTAGCCCTTGATGTCACGTGATTGTCAACATTTGCAGATGTATACTCTATGTCTTGGAGCTCCCCTTTTCAGTCTCAAAGTTGGCTTATAAAGTATTTCTCTATTCTTACTAGTATTTACTAGCAATTCATGATGGCCCCAAGGGGCCGTCATTCATGAACGCATACAGATTCCAAATATCACGCTGCACTTTGTTTGCTACCCAATATTGCAGAATGGGGATCTATTTAGAGAATAATGACATGTGCAGCTGAAGTATCGTAGTATGGTTTTGTGGATGTCACGTCAGAGTCGCTCTCGCCAAAATATTGCGTCGTGTTTAGTCATTGCAAGTTTCTTTGCAATCAGACAAAGAAGAATGATAATTGAAGGGAGACAAACCTTCTGCAAACTTTCACATCATCATCTTCTTTGTTGTCCAATCGACCTGGCAGATGGCATGAGAATGTAGCAGAGACTGGTCGGAAGCATACACCCAGAGGGAACAGGGGGACAGGTGTAATGCATCGCACATGACCACACACTTCCTTCAATGCTGAAGCAGGTAGCGTTCCATTCCACACAGGCAAGGGGACGGAAGGGAATGAGAGGGAATCCCATGTGTGGCAGATGGCACGTGGGACAATGAACCACTGTTGTCAATCGAGCAGCGCGAGCATGATGTGTGAGAACACATCGCCATCGTATTTGCCCCACCGCTGTCATAGTCGCTGTTGTATTCACCCTACCACCGTCGTGGTGGCCATCGCCAAGGCTGTCAAGGTGACCTCATCGCTGTTACCAAGGTCGTCATGGTCACCTCATTGCCGTGCTTGCCTTGTCGCCATTGCCGAGATCGTCATGAATCATGATTGCCTCATCGCCATTGCCTTGGTCATTGTGGTCCTGTTGTTGAGGTTGTCTCGTCGCCATCAGGGTTCTCGTGGTCACCTCGTTGCAATCGCATCGGTTGTCATTGTCGCCTGGTTGCTAGTGAAGCATCTTGAGGAATGGCCACGTTGAATGGTGGGGGACGATCAGCACAAGGCCCACTTAAATAGAGTCAACAAAAATGTCACTCAGGCGTGTGTTGTCCAGCTCACCGTCTGTCTGGCACTTCACCCAGATGCGTTCCTCTTACAGGCAGCCAGGTCTGCGTGTCGCACATGACAGGAGACAGAAAGGGTAATTTAAAATAGTACGCACGTTCGAGGAGATTGTGCAGCTGCGCAATGTGCGCTTGGACAGCGGTCAGCAGTGCCCTGTAGCTGTCCGCGCCGGCGGAGGTCATGTTCAGCTCGGCTAGGTGCACCTCGAGCTCCTTGCGTGCCATCAGGCATGCATGTTCCCACATGGACTCGGGAATGTCCTCCTTCAGTGGATTGGATATCCATGGAGGGTGAAAGTAGCAATGAAGTTGAGAACCACACGCGGCGCACAACCTGCCTGATTGATGTTGTGGTCCCTTTTGTGGAGGTGCTTGAATCCTCCGCGCCCGCCTAGACCCGCAGTGTCACGGCCACCGGTCTGGGGTTGCATAAGCATAAGTTCAAAACAAGAATAACTAGGAAAAGGGCATCTTACACTGCCAGCGAATGTGTTCCCACCCATATGCGCTTCACTGCTCGGATCTTCCTGTCCGTGTTTCAGCTTGTCGAGGTCGGTCTTCTGTGGGTCGAACTGCATGTCGAGTGGTTTCTTGGCTTTCCGTGTGGTCGCTAAGTTCCGGTGCAAGTTGGGTCAACAGTCTGCGCTTAGATTCTAAATCAGGGTTCGAAATGGCGTCTGGGATTAACCGCACTAAGTTCGAGACTCTCATGCGGGGACCAACATACAAGATTCAACTCACCAGCTGAAATTGTCCCCCAAAACCTGCATGAAATGGTTCCCAAGGAAAGCTGAAAAAAACTATGAGCGAGCGCTCTACCCAGAGTCAACTGACGGCCACCTACAATAGCCAGGCTGGTTTGTGAGTAGGATGAGGTGGAAATGTGGATGGATGGGCAAGTTGCCCTCACACTCCACTACGCACACGAGGCGCCACCTGTCAGAGTGAGTTCCCCCTGGCCTGCGAGGCTGCGGAATATCGCGACGACATGCTCGGGTGCTTTGTCCACCTCATCAACAATGAGCATGTGTCAATGGGCCACCTGCCCTGCAGCAATGGTGGGTCTGTGTACTGGACAACGCCGCACTCTAGTGTAGTCTGGAACATGAGCTGCTGCACTGTTAAGTCACAGTGGAGCTGGATGTACTCACACGGCTGCTGAAGAAGCTAAGGAGGTGAAGCTAGAGTTAGCTGTGGAAATCAGCGTCACTCTCACCTGGCACAACCTGTCGATGATCTTGTTCTTGCCTACACCCTACACAATCATGAGAGGAAGAAGTGGGAGTCCCAAAAATGATTATCAATCTGGGAGTCGCAAACAGCTGAAGTCTCATACTGGTTTGTGAACTCCGAAAGTCAGCTCTTCGTCGTGGTCGGATTTGTTTCGTCCATAGTCCAATGTGGTCGTACGTGGCGCAGAGGAGACACGGGCCCCACTCAATGGCCCGGCAAACCATGTGAATAGAGTGCAGCTCTGAGAAGGCTGAAAGTGGGGAAGATGCCTCGATTTCAGGCATGGGCATAATCGAGAAGCAAGAAGGTCCAGTGAGATGGGATGGGAGAAAAAGGGCATGTACCTGCGGGTACCCATGCCACGGGTATGGGTTCAGAATTTGCGAATGTGTGGCTGTGAGGAACAACAAGAGCGCGTTGTTGGGGTGGTATGGCCAATGGAGTAAATGCTGGTTGGTTGGGAGACATGTAAAGTAATACCAACGACGCCGAGTGAGGAGGACAATTCCAGATCCGGCAAACCACATCAGATTCGCGTTCAACGACTAATATACAGTAACACATGAAATTCCGCTCGAAATTAACGCTCAATGCCCAACCCCTCAAGTTTCAGTCGCCAGATTGATTGATGTAATTGATGACATTGTCGAGATCTTGAGAACTTGAATTGCCCTTTGCCAACTTACTAAGGATATCAGGGTCCAGGTGGTCGTCGGTCATCTCCTTCTCCTGGGTGACCCAACCCTTCCCAAAGTCAAGGCGGTCTTTCTTCCATTGAAACTTAAGTATTTGGAGGGACTCCATCATGGGGGCCCCAGTGTGATTTCGTTGTTTGGTGTCAGTTGCAGGCACTGGATGAAAAAACACGTTCACATGGCACCGACGAATGCCTGAATCAGGAGGTAATCTAAGGCAATACAAAAGAGAGTGGGAAATGTAGATCTGTGGACCTGAGAAGCCCATCAGCGTATTACTGGTCCATCGCCGATGATATTCTGCCTACCTCCCAAAAACTGAGGATGTTGACATTGTCCGCTGAACAGTTTTGCAGTTGGCCCAGGCATATGCATCATACTAGTCATCGGCACTTTGTTGAGCCACATCCAATTCATCCACACCTATCTCCATATCACCAAGGTTGTACTGTGGTGACAAGTCCATGGACATCAGCGGTTCTGTAGTCGCTATGTTCATGTCTTGGCCAGGGGAGGATGCTGCCAGTGGCTTGTATGCATAAATCTATAGAGGTGTCGCGGAAATGCACTGCTTAGTAATCATAGCAGTACTTACTGTATCCAGAATCGTGTTCTTAGCGTCTTTGATGTATTCCGCGCTCCAGTGCTTATTAATCCAGGACATCCGTATTGAGGGGTTGAGAACTACAAACCAATGATCATTGGTCAGCAGTAGACATAGGACGAAGTCCACCTACACATTGCCAAGACTGTACGCCTTTGTACGATCCATCCGGGTATAATATTTATACATCAAATCGAGGCCAGGTTGCACCATGAATTGAAGGTGGGGGTAATTCTCTATGAGTCTCTCCCACGATGTCATAAATGTCTCGAACGCGGGAATGGCGCCCGATAGAACCGGGGTGGTCTCTTTCGACATTATCTGTTGTACGCGATGGGGTTTCTAGGATGGGTCGGTTAGCGTCTTGAGGCTTCAAATTAGGACTTACACTCAAAACATATTCCACATCTTGCAGGACGTCCCATTCTTTGGGCAAGATTCTGTATTTTGAAAGGTCAACATTCCCAGTGGGAAAAGTGAGGAAATAATTGATGGCCTGTCAAGCAGATATTAATGTTAATATACTTCTGGGATACATCAAGCATACCAGGCGCAACACCTGAAGTTGGTTAAGCATAGAATAGACTGAGTCCCACCGGGTGGACACCTCACACAGCAGCTCCATCTGTTTGACTTGGACCACTAGACTGCACTCCTTGAACCACCCTTGCGCATTACCGTCCTCAATAACTTTCGCAAATGCCTCTCGACACGCGCCAGATTTTTGCATGGCTTGGGCTACCGTGTGAGCAAGCGAAACAGGCTTGCATGCGAGAGCTTCCTCATATGTCTGTGTGTCTGGGTCCAACAGAAAGGGAGAATGGTTCCAGTTTTGATAATCTGACTTCGTACCATTCAAGCCATTGATCACCCGTTTGGCGCTAAGATCTATAATGTGTGCAAAACACATCATCCGTTGATCGTACGCATCAAAGGCAATCTCACGATCGTTGAGTTGTCTCTGTAGCTCTGCTAACATTGTGCCGTTGTTGCTCGCACCATCCAGTGTGAAGTGGCCAGTCTTCAAGTTGAAACATGTTAGAATCATAAACGTAAACACTGGTTATAATTGTTGTAGTTTTACCTTCCGCGTAATTCCAGACCTATCCAAAAGACCCATCATTGTTTTCGCCAATGATACACCATCGTGACGACCATGAAGTAGTTGGAACGTGATGAGGGCTGCTCTGAGTTGTAGAGGCCCAGTTTTTCCCTGGGAAATCCAGTGGGCAGTGAGTGTGAGATAGGATCGGCGATTTTTACTAGACCATATGTCTGTCCTTAAAGATATCTGACCCACAGCATTCTGGACATGAGATATTAACAAGGGAAAACAAGTAAGGGAAGAGCGGTACTTACTGCAAGCTCTCGATTCAGTTGGTGGAATTCCAGCCACCAGGCTACCAGAAGTAGTTCCGATGTTTTCGATCAACGGGGATCATAGAGTCCTTGAGGCTGCTTCGCAAAAGGAGCAGAAGTGAGCGAAACTCGGGGCATTCGACGACTACGGAGGGACTTGGGTAATGAATTAGTGACGGAAGACGCACTTGGGAAACAAATAAACATACCTGATCATCAACGACGATGAATTTTAGGAGGTGTCTGCAGAATGTTTCTTCAGTGAATTCCTCGCAGTTATCCCCCTGCGCTGCTCCAGATGCGACAGAATCAGAAGTCTGCGACTGGCCCTTAACTATGAGCAAAGTATTCCAACCCCTCGCCTTGGCTAAAGTCAGATATACATCAAGATGGTGTTTCTTGATATGGCCCCGGAGGGTCCTGGTAGAAGTGTTGAGCGAATACTGATAATTGACTTCTATCCAGGTACCAGGGTCAGCATCCCTCGCTTTCCTGTACTGGTTTGTGCTAGAGGTGAGTCAGAGAGTAGAGAATGTGGAGACACGTACTTGCATTCATTGCATATGGCTTTACCTACGTCCGGATGTTTACCAAAGAAATACCGGGTATCAGTGGCAGGTGTCTTTGACTCATCTTCCGGAGCGGGGATGTGGCCAGGGTTGTTGATTTGGGTTTCGTGCCTAGCCATGCTTCGCATCTCTTGAGTATGGGCACGATTAACTGGTGGATCGTTCTCTTCATCGTCAGACTCGTCACCACCCGAAATGTCGTCCAAATTGAAATCCTCCCCTTCCTCTAGTACGCGGGCTTGCAGACGAGCGCCGGAGCGTTGTACCGGAGGCATTGGCGTAGGTTGGTTGTCTGTCGAGGGAATAAGAGGGGAGGTTCAGGTTGTACGACGAGGTGCCATGGAGCGAAAGCAAAGACTGGGAAGGCCGGGATGCTCTCTTCTTTCTGGGCGTTGGGTCACGGGTGTGATGGCTGATGCGGTCAGTCTAATCAGTCAGACTGACTCTGTCACCTTGGCTTGACAAGGAAGGTCATATGTGGTCAAAATCACTGTATATTGTAGACACAGACAACGTGAACATGCGCCGTAAAATAAGCTTCCAGGACCCGTTAGTGCTCCCCTGATTCGCTGGAGGACCTCTTAATGATATCATGAATGAAGTGCCGCACGCACAGAACGCCATGTACTCACCTCGGTGTGTTGCACTTGCGTCCACAGGGCCAACGTGCCCTAGGCCCCGGCTTGGTCCAAGGAATGGTCCAACCCCAGAGAGCACCAGAACCCCATTCAGCACTGTCTGCCTTGGCATGTTCGAGGGACTGTTCATAGTGGCCACACCAGTCAAGTTCATAGGACAGACCATGTCGGGAGTCTACTGCATTGGCATAGAAGAAAGTGTTCTCCGTCGTGAATAGTGGAACTTTATATCAAGAGGATGGTATGACTTGTCGTCCAAGTGATGAGACGACGCAATGGGTAAGTATTGTGGATTATGTAAACGGCAACAAGGATTATAGCGTACCGGCAGATGCCCCCTCTTCTCATGCGATTGCGCAAGTTCGGTTGGGCGAAGGAACCAATGGTGTTCACAACCATCCTGTGTCTGATGAACAGGACAGACTTCGAGACGCTCTGTGCGTCATTTGTCGTGCATCTACCTGCCCGCCTTCTCCCACCCCTTTCTTCTCACAGGTCGTGTCGATGACAGAGCTTTCTGATGATTGCACGGGCCGATGTGGTGCAGCTCATGCAGCTCCCCAGGCTCGGCCCTTCCGCCCAGGCAGCAGGCGATGGGCTAGAGCCTCCCCACTTTCGCCACGCGGACTAGCAGTGACAGAGGCAGCACAAGCAGATGAATCAGCGTTGGCATGAACACTGTCTGGGAATTTGAATTCGATCACAATCCCCCCTTTTCCTTATTCTGTGCCAGTGCATGGTGATGGGCCATCCAAGCACGGGCGCGAGGAGAGGGAGAGCCCACTCTAGAACATCGAGCTCAACAGGGCCACGGTCCAGGGTATTGTAGGGTCCGGTTGTTGAAGCGCCTTCTATCGACCTCGTAAGTTCATATATGTCAAATTCCTATTCTGCATCATCATCTCACCAACATTGATCCATCGTGGGAAGAAACAGCAAGTCCAACACTATCCGCAGTTGTCCGACCTCAAGCTCCGCAAAGAAAAGCGACGTCGATGCTTCGTACGTGCCAACCCGTTCCTGCAAGTACGACGACGGTACCTGAGCTGACGCTCTCAGCGCTCGCATGACTAGTAGCTTTCGCCGGACGTACGGCCTCTCCCACTGTGCAGGAGATGCCCTCTGTCAGGGAGCAGAAAGGCGAAGGTCCACAGGCGCCAGGCAGAGGGAAAGCGGGTCCGTTCGTGTTCAACACAATCGGTGCGTGCCGTCCAGGCTGTCCAAATACCCTCTCACTAATTCTCAGATAGACCCGATGCCGCACCAGAATGCCCTGGCACACCTGAAGCACCTCTGCCCATGACCTCAATCCTTCCCTTCAACTCCGTGGTGTCGCACCACTGCGCGAATCTATCCTCTGCAACACACCAGTGCGCCTCCACCTCCTTCGTCCCGAACACCAATTCAGAGCCCGCAGCACAGAGAAGGAGCACAGGCACTCAGTGCGTCCATTCTCTATCTTACTTGCCGACCTGGCTGCGGTTTCTGTGGAGCTCTCCGTTGGCTCCGCCATTCTACATATGTAGTCTGGCTGTCATGATATGTCTTATCATATATGCAATTGGTGTTCCCACCCGTCATGCTCACACTGCTCGACTGACAACATCGGTCCATGCGGTGTTCACCATCACGTGGGATACACCTCTTTTGACTGTCTTGCAGGTACTACATTCCGACCCCCTGTCCGGTGCAATGGACACCTACTGCATTTTCGTTCGTGGTTCACGGAACGGTGCGGTCACGTGCAACAGCTTTAGTCCTGGCCCCCTGTTTGCTCTGGGTGTGCACTTTCCGACCTCCTTTTCGTTAGGTTTTTGCTACGTTCTCATGCCTCTGCTAGGTCGATTGGACAACAAAGAACATGACGACGTGAAAGTTTGCAAAACGTTTGATTTTCTCCAACTATCGTTAGTCTTACTCTCATTGCGAAGAAGATTGCACATAGCCCAAATGGAAGGCGGTCGTCTTCTGTCGAGCTTGACGTCACCTTGCCTGAGAATGTCGAAGTCTGTGTTCTGCGCTCTTCTGTGTTGAAGTCTTCAGCAGGTAGAACTCACCACCATCGGTTTTACCAGACTTCGGTGCACAGGCATCGATGGATGTCTGTGACCCCTTAGACGCTGGACAAAGAGAAGGGGAATTCGAATCCTTGGCGCAACACAAATACGAGGAGGATTTGACAAACGTCAATGAAGAGCCATGCTTGGGAGGTTCTGCTGTCGCTAGCGAGTGAAGAGTGGCATGAGTTAAGCCCTATGCGTGCCGAGGGCGTACGGAAAGATGAGGTTGATCCCTTTTTTTTATTTCGCTGTTTTCGTGTGTTGGCTCAACTCAACCGCAAAGGCCACCTGACTGACAACCACAACGACAACATCGCCAGCCCCAGCCTGAACGATCTACCAACCGCCGGCACCATACCAACTGCAAGTACCAAACACAACGGCGGCGGCACCCCAACAACTAACCTGTGGCAGGAGCGATGGCAAGGTAGCACTGCAACTCAAGCTGCGACTCTGCGACTTGACGATGACAACGGCGGCAACAATGGCAACAACGACGGCAGCAACAATGGTAATGACAGCAGCAACAACAGTAACGACAGCAGCAACGACGGCAACAACAGGAACGATAACGGTGATGACGGCAGTGATGATGGCGACGACAGTGACGACGTGACAGACAGTGGTGGTGATGCAGCGAAAGCGGGGGGCGATGACGACGCAGCGGGCTTTGTAGTAGTTTTCTTACAGTAGTTCTTTGTATAGTAACTTAGTGCAGGAATCATATTGGGCTTGCTGACCCGCGGTGCCAACCCGCAAACCCATCTGACCCATCCATACCCATACCTGTACCCATACCCGTGAGCACGGGTACGGGTTTCACATGGGTGCAGGTGTGGGTAAGGCCTGAGTTACCCATGGGTACGTGTGACGGGCACTAACTCACCCCTGACCCCTGACCCGTACCCGCGGGAACCCGTATCCTTGGGTTTTCCCGGGTACATAGACTCCATACTCGCAAATAAAAAAAACAACTTTTGTTTATTTTTTGGGCTCAGATGCGACTAAAGTCAACTTTCAGAGCTGACTCAGCCGAGTTGTCACTGTTACCATGACTCAGCTTGACCTGGCTTAAGCTGAGATTGACTCTGACTCTGGAGCTGACTCAGAGTCAAGTTGCAGCAACACTAACTCTCATCTCTACCACAGCTTCTCCTCCCTTCTCAGGAATCCACCCTCATCTATCACTACAGGTTATGGGCCCTGCCCTTAACTAAAGGGCAGACAAACACTTTGAGGGCTTGTACCACACCAAATTAGCATCACACACTGAGGAAATATATTATGGTTATCACCTGAAGGGGGATGAGTGGGGGACGAGCGTCCACTGTAGGGAGCTCTACTCCTATTCGATAAGCCCAGTGTAGTCTTTACATGTTATGTAAGCTACTTCATGTGTGGCTACCGCATTGGAACGATCTGAAAACAGAAATCAGTCTTACTCAGCCGGATAGTGCCAACTGATATTCCTACACACACAATAAATACTGCGCAAATACATAATCACCCCAATCCTATATGTCTGAAGCCAACACTAGTGCAAGTGCTGCTGCAGCTCATGACTGTGACTCGGATGATTTACACACATGGAATGGTCTGAGTGGAGTAAGTGTCCAGAAGATCAAGAGTCCTGAGACCATGGCGATGCAAAGGTTCAGAGACCTGCTAGACAAGTCCAACTGGAACCTCTGGTGGGAACATGTCTGGCATATGCTGGATCTCTATGGTATTGAAGCCTATCTGGATGGTCTTGTGGAGTGTCCAAAAGACCTGGAGGGCACCAGCAACTGGGCATACAACAATAAATTCACCAAGCCATTATCATGAACAATGTTTCTGAGCCACAGACAATGCACATCATGAAATATCACAATGTGTGCAAGATGTGGACAAGCCTCACTGCTGTGCATGAAGCTAAGGGACTGGAAACGATGATAGCCATTATACGGACCCTAATACACACAGTCTCCAAGGAAGGAAGCAATATCACCAAACATCTCAATAAGTTAAAAAACTATTGGGAGAAGATAATTAGATATGATGATGAAAACTTTTGCATTTCTGATCCGTTCTTCAAAGCGATAATCTCGTCATCTTTGCCTGAGTTGTGGGACACCTTCTCACTACCCTCCTACATAGGAGGACGAAAAGGCCTCCATGGTGCTGATCCCAACAAGGCAGTCGATTCAAAGACATTTATAGGCATTATTCTAGAGGAATACAAGCATCGTCAACTACATGCTGAGAAGTATGAGTCAATGAATCAGGCAACAGCCAGTCTTTGTAATTCTGCATACCTTCCCACAGTTGTGAGAACCTTTTTGTAGCTCCGACCAAAAATGAAAAGCAGGCACATCACCCATAAGCCAAGTGATTATTTGCCATAAATAATAACAAATAAAGAATCCTGCCAACCATAACCCTATGAATGAAATTGGTGCCACACCGAATGGGCACCTGACCACCCATTTCGGCTGCTTTGACTGCTCATTCCCCCTTCCCGCCACTTCATGCAATGAAGACTCATACAACGTGCAACCCCATGCCGCATCCCCAGCCTCTACGACAGCAGCGCCTCGACTTGGAGGTGCTCTTTCAACACGAGCTGCGTGTCGCATGTGGGACATGCAGCTTGTGTTGGTAGAGTTCTTTGCGCCGTTCCTTGTTTTGGTGGTGCGTGGCAAAGGCATCAATTGAGCTCGGATGGGTAAGGAAGGGGCACAGTTAGTGTTCATCATGGGTAGCCCGTGGGTCACTTGACCCTTACCCGCACCCGTACCTGGGCTCACGGGTATGGGTACCAACAACTGTGGGTATGGATACTTGCGGGTTGCACGGGTCAGCGGGTTGGCACTGCGGGTCAGAATGACAACCCCAAAATGATTGCTGCACAACTATACAAAGTACTACTGTAAGATAATAACTACAAATCCCGCGGCATCGTCATCGCCCCCCACCGTTGTTGCGTCACCACCACCGTCTGTCATGGCATTGTGTCGTTGTCATCGTCTGAGTCGTTGTCATCGCTGCCGCAGTTGTCGCCATTGTCGCCATCAACTTGAAGATTGTCGTCGCTGCCATTGTCGTTGTCGTTGCTGCCGTTGTCATTGTCGTTGCTGCCGTTGTCTGAGTCGTCGTCGTCAAGTTGCTCGGAGGTGCAGCCGAGCGCTGCCTCGCCGTCGCTCCGAGTCCTGCTGCATCATGATGCCATCGTTGTTGTTGGGGTGCCGCAGGTGTTGCATCTGTGACTTGCATTGCCAGTGGTATGGTGCTGGTGGTTGGTATGTTCGGCTCGGGGCTGGCAAAGCGATTGTTGTTGTGGGCATTGTGGGTTGTCGTGGTGTGGTTAGTGAATGCAGCGCAGGTGGGGTTTGCCGTCCCAGCTTAGTCACCTTATCGATTGTCATGCACTTCTCATGCAGCCCCGCACGCACTGCCAACCGCCACCACTGCCGCCAGGGCCCTGCCATCGACAATGGCAAGACAATGTCAACGATGACAACCACAAAGACAACAGCGATAGCGACAACAATGACAAGGTGATATCGACAACGACAAGGCAACACGATGACTTGGCGGACGGCTGTCGGCCACCAACCGCCACCACCACCACCGCTGCCAGGGCCCTTCCATTGACAACAGCAAGACGATGTTGACACCAATGACAAAGACAAAGACAAAGACAAAGACGACAACTCGGAAGACAACAATGGCAACTCCACCAAGACATGTCGACAACGACAACGCAACTCGATGACCCAGGCGCGATGGGCATTTTCTTGAGGGTCGGTAGGTAGCAGTAGTAGCTAGTATATTCTGTTATGTACAACTGTGTATCTTAGTCCAAAATCAAGGTTGTAGTGTACTCAAAAAAACCCGCCAAACCCATATGATGGGTACGGGTTCTGAACGGGTACCTGATGATGTACCTGTACCCATACCTGTCAAACCCATCCCCGGGTACCCGTGCGGGTTTACAAACCCGTGACAAATACTAGGCACAGTGCGTAGGGTGCAACACATACGGGTACGTCGTCACGATCAAATCAAATCAGGAAAATTCAAAATCGAGGATGGCGCAGGTTTCTAGCAAGCAGCCCAATGTATGTTTGTGTGCTCGCTCCCCTTCACTACTGCCCACCTGCATTGCCATTCCATAAACCCAACGCTCCAAGTGCTGATGTGCGTTTGGGCGCTCCCAGGCCTCACTCCCTCCTCACCTCCCCACACACTCTGCCATTTTGCAGACCCAACGCTGCAGCCCTGCATCGTGCATGCTATGTAGAGCACCACGAGCAGGATAACTACGGCACACACGCGAAATGGCACCCAGTGGAGTGTGATCATTTAGGTACGCCCCCACTCCCTGTTGGAATGCAACCTATAGAGGGTCCTTGAGTCACAGATGACACAAGGGGACTGCAGAGGAGGATATAAGACTAAGGGGATATTTTCCATCCTCTGCAGGATATACCAACCTGACTAAGCATATCTAAATAAGGTAACTCGACTTGGAGCGTTATACAGTCACAGAACACGGGAAACTAGGACACTTTAGCTACAAATAACACCAATTGCGCAAAGACTCCTTGAGTTTGTGGTCCATTTCAATTGCCAGGTATTTGCTATCAACCTTGAACTTGTTAGGGGCACAAGATTGTTTTGGAGCGACTGTTGCAGGAACTGGGAGGATAAACGAGCCTGGGTTGCAGGTATCGCAAAACAAATGTGAGGGCAGTGCTGTTTGGAACACACTAAGGAAGGAGACACTGGTGGCTGCAGGTCACACAGTCACTTATCTGCCAGTACATAGACACTCACCAGGTCTATTCCCGAAGAACTTGTCGGATATCTTGCATCGACAGATCCCACGATGACGGGCGTTGATATAGGTATCCATTGCAGCTACCTCATAGCTTCCATGGTGCTCTTCCTTGACAATCAACTTACCAGCTGTTTGTGGTGTAGGAACTTCAGGATGTCCATAATGTCTTTGGGACTTCTTCTGCATGCTGTGACCTGCCCCCTCCTCATGCGAATGCACCCTCTTGTGGGTCGGGTGACTTGGGCCACTATTTGCATCAGCTATGCCTTGTGACTTCTTTTGTTGGGCTTTCTTGGTATGTTCTGACACTTTTTTATCAGCGCGGATTCTTCGCTGATCTGTATACCGTGGCTCAACCATGTAGATAGATGCCTGTAGCTTCTCTCGAAGAGTCCCGAGCTGCTCGGCCAAGTCACTGCCAGAGGATACAAAGTGACTGTGTTGCGATCGGACTCATCGGTACGGACTGCGGGCTCGTGGGGTTCTGACTACCCTAGTATTAGTCAGGGACAGTCGTCTCAGTCAGCCTTAGGGCTGTTATCACATGTATATCTCATTGGACTTGTGACTCGTTCCTAGGATAGTTGTAGTAGGGTTTGAGCTACTATCGCTACTGGGTACCCTACGTTTAGGAGGAGCTTCAAAGCCCCTCGTCAATTGTATAAAGGACTAGTAGTATGAAGACCGAGCTCCCTAGCTTGGTCTTCTTGAATCCTCAGTCCAATTCTCGTCTCATCCCTTCTTGTCTGTCTTCTCCTCTCTCTCTGCCTGCTAGTGCGTCTGGCTCTTGTAGAGCAGATTGCCCGACGACGTATACGCCTGGTGGACTTTGCCCCAGTGCTCACACTGATCACGTTCCTGCTCAGGACGTGTATCCATATCCGCTAAGTCGTCCCTCGCATATCAAGCCACTCTGTCACCGCTCAAGTCGAGCACCGTTAGGACGGGCCTAACGCAACAGACTGTGTATACCCCCACTGGACAACGATCTCAATATTGTGCAGGTCAAGACCCTGGAACATGGTCAGCACATGTGATGACAACACAAGATTCAAGAACAACTCACCACCATTCCAGCAGTGTCTACAAAAAATACCCCAGATCCTATTGGTATGGAACTTCTCAATTGTCTTCGTTCAAAAATCAGTACTCATCCCAGAATGGAACCATAATTTGTCGACAGAATCAGCAGGCACAAGTGAGCAAGTGAGCATACAGACATATGCGCTCAGTCTCCTTGCGGTCATTACAGAATCATAAAGAGCGGGGGTGGAGGGTCGCCATCAAACCTGAGCATGTGAGTGATGTCATGGGACAAGTTCAGCGGATCGAGCATTTCCAGGGTGGTCAAGTGGATATTTGGGTGATCATTTGTAAGTCTGATCTCCCTAGTATCAGAGCACATTTGAAGGAGGGATTTCACATGTGCGAGGAGGACATAGCAGGGCATTGTTGCCAAAGCAGTGTAGAAGATGACACGTGCAGGGACCATCCAGCGCAGCCTACCGACATTGGCGTAGTCAGGTTGGAAGTCTCCTGACCACTGACTGATACAGTGAGCTTCATTGAATATGAAGCTTTGCAGTTTGTTGACAAACCTCTTCTATTTCCACAGGTCAAGGAACCACCAGTCATTTAGAATATGCTCAGGGCTTGTAATAACCACACGGTACTTCAGGGATTTGATATCCTAGTCACTCCACCCGCGTTAGACAGGCAAATCAATATAGTGTTGTTTGTAGTTCCTTGAAGGTCTCATCAGACGCAGATGTAGTAGTGAGATTTATCACCATAATTGACACATTTAATAGCTCATTGACATTCTTTTCACCCAAAACAATCAACAGTGTGATTATGATGGTAATCCCATCTTCATTGAAGAGAAGTGGGATCCAGAACGTCAGGGCTTTTCCCAAACCCGTTGGTGCCAGAGTCACTAGATCTCTCTGCCCCAGTTGCGTCAATGCGGCCTCAAGTTGCCAAGTGCATGGAACGAAACCAAAGTGCTGGTTCGCAGCTTCTTGCATGTCATCTAGGGACAGCAGAACAACAGAGCCACGTGAAGCCATCATATAGACCTGGAGAGGGACCACAGAGACAGGACTTCATGTGTTTGTGCTATGACCAAATACTGCAATAATTAAACTCGCTAATTTTCCCAAAATGGACACACACATGTAGATTAAAAAAAGACAGATACTATGATGAAAGAGCAAAGTGTGTCACACTCAGAAACTGCCGAAACAAATGTTCCAGTCATTGCAGAGTGTAACGAGATGTGAAGTTGCGATAAAAAAGGAAGGTGGGTGTGGGAAAAAACATGTGATGTGTAATCATAGTCTCTTACATGGTGCATTGACAAGGGAAGGAGTCTGAGCGTCCCACATCACCTAAGACATAGATACTCATATGCCCATATGAAGGAGACCTAACCCTTTTGTTCCATTCCAATTGTGCATGACCCCTTCCTAGGGCATAGTTTGCACCATCAAAACAACCCCACATTTCCAAGTTGATCTGATGTACATACAGCTCAACACAGTCTTGATGTGCTATATCTGTATCTTCCTTTGTGTCTGTTTTTGAGGTTCTATTGTCAATATTGCACCATGTATTTGTCTTTGACAAATACTTTGTACTACTATATGAAGGCTTGTCCTACCTAGCTTGTACAGTAGACTTGACTTTTTGTGTAATACCACACTTCCATCTCATGACCCTGTCTTGACTCATCTTTGTGCTTGAGTCCCTTGTTTGCTTGCCAGTTGCACTTGAGCCCTTCTGTACTCCACTATAATCTTTGTGTTGTGGGAGACCAAGTGATACTTGTTCACCATCAAACTGAGTCTTGACTGACTCATATCTGTTACCCAGATTGACTTATAAAGTACACGTTGTACTTAACACCCCTGTGGTAGAGATGTCAATGAGTTCTCATCAAATGAGTGTACTTGCAAGTGTGACTTGTTTGTGATGCAATGAGTACTTGTGCCTGAACACTTCTGTGAGTATGAGTGTCCCTTCTTCTGAGTATGAGTACTTGCAAGTACTCATGGTACTGGCAGTAATACTTGGTTGCAGCTTTGTTTAAGTTGGTACCAACCACAGTTTTACAGAAGGACATCTATTTTGTACCAAGTGACTACAATGTATCTACAGCAAACTCCTCATTAACAGCCACTAGACTTGCCATCCGAGCTGTCATCACAGTCACACATTGTTGTTGTTGTTGTCAGTAGCATCATCTTGTTGTTGTTGTCAGTCAATGTTGCCCTGTTGTCATTATCAGTTGATGTTGCCCTGTTGTTGTTGTTGGTTGATGTTGCCCCATTGTTGTTGTTGGTTGATGTCACCCATTGTTGTTGTCAATGGATGCCCCATTGTCATGGATGATGGGCATTGCCCTCTTGCTGTGGTCAACAGTTGTTAGAGTTTGAATGTCTGGTTGGGTCTGGTCTTTCCTAATTTGGCAGCAACTGCAACTGCAACTGGTTGGTCCTCCAGCCTGACCAGTACAACTGCAACCCAACCCTGTCCAACTGGTTGTCATCAGTTGCACCACTATTCTGCAGCTTGTGTTAACTGGTTGTGACCCAACTTGGTTGCAGTCAGTTGAGACCAGTTGCAACTGCTGTGAACCCACACTCATATGACAGGTTCGGTGGGTTTTTTTGAGTATACTACAACCCTTATTTTAAACTTAGAGAGTATTAGTACCTGAACTATTGTACACTAGCTAACTAGTCCTCATGAATACAGGAGCTCCAAGTCACCGTCTGAGTTGTGTTGCATCATTGTCATCTTGTTGTTGTTGTTGTTGTTGGTGTCACTAGCATTGTTATTGATGTTGCTAACATTGCTGTTGGTGTTGCTATCATTGTTGCTGTGGAATTTGTCTGGCTAGCAGCGGTGGTGGTGGTTGGTGGCCATCTAAGTTGTGTGAGTCAGGGTGTGACTCATGTCACATTGCCATTGTTGACACCATCTTGTCATTGTTGTTGTTGTCAATATTGTTGTTGTTGTTGACATGTTTTGCTTGATGGCAGAGCCCTCAGGCTGGTGGCAGCAGCAACAGTTGGTAGCATGCAGCTCAGGGCTGCATCAGGGAAGTGCAGTGACAAGCAATAGAAAACTGGCATCACCCAGCCTGAGAATGAATTGGGAACACACACATTCCATGTCTCCAAAATAAATACAGTAGGGATGAGCATCACAGCAACCCTGCCTATGCCACACACAACCATGACAACCAACAACAAAACCTCACCAGCCCAAGCAACTTGACCATAATGACAGTATCAACAATGGCAGTGGCAGCAACAACAATGGCAGTGGCAGCAGCAGCAATAATGATGGTGACAGCAATTACACAACAGACATCAGCAGCAACATATGCAACAATGGCAGGGGCACCAGGCAATGACAATGCAGTGGGCCTTTCTTTCAGTGGTAGTACTTTGTTTAGATAGCTTAGTGCAGTATTCATAATATTGAGCCCATACCCAACTGAAAGTTGTCTGTACCATGGGCCAGTTCCATGTGAGTCGGTTGCAACTGGTTGTGACCAACTGCAACCAGTTGGAGGTCAACTGCCATTTTGGGCAACTGCAACTGATACATGCTATGATTAGGTACAACTGCAACCAAAAGTCTGGTTGCTTCCAGTTGCAGTTGCAGTTGAGTTGCAGCCTTTTTCAGTTCCTGCAACTGGACTTTCAAAGACTAACAGTTGCTGGCACCACCCCATGGTCATTGACAGGCATGCCCCATTGGTGTGGTTGACAGGCATTGCATCATAGTTGTTGCATTGTCCAAGGTGTCATTGTTGCTGCCATCTTGCTGCTGTTGCTAGTGGTGGTATAGTTGTAAGTGGTGTCACAGCCTGCAGGCCAGTCTGCATCTGGCAATCACCAGGTGTGGGAGGGAACTTGAAACTTGGTGTCCATTTGTGGCTCTTACTGGTGAGTTGCTTGCCATCAACTACAACAATGACTCAGACAGGCAGTGGTAGCAAATCACCAGTGAGTGGCTAGCCATATGACAACAACAACCCCCCACCAGTGCACCATCAACAATGGGTGGACCATGGCGTTGTATGGAGCTGAGTCCATGTGAGTTCATAGGCAGAGGGAATCCTGCAGGGGTTACAGAGGTGAACAGAAGGGAGGCTGATTTTGGAGTGTTTGCGACAGCGAGAGCCAGTGCGAATGTGAATGGATGAGGGCAATAGCAGGAGCAGACTGCAATGGCAAGAGCACAAAGCAGGAATAGGGTGAACAAGTGATGGGAGATACTGAGAGATGATAGGCAATGCCATCTGAGGCAGTGAGGGCAATGACCAGAGTAAGAGTGCCTGAGTGGCACGCCTGACTCAAACTGGGTTCACACAGACATGAAGGGGGGAAACACAAAACTAGACTGCCATTTCTGAGTCAAGAACACAAGGTTATATACATGTAGAACAGTAGCTACCCAGACAGACAAGTAGGTGGGAGTAGAGAAGTAAGGTAAAGAGAGAGGTGGCATAGGAGAAGCGAACAACAAGACATGGATGGGGACAATTGAGACAGACAAAGGTTTCAAAGGGAGATGGGTGTGGAAATGAGAAACAGAAACACATTATCTAGGTGAAAGGTAGTGAGAATAACAGTCAAAGGGGGCCAAGACACTATGACACACAACAATAGTTCTCCTCCTCTGAGTTTGATGACAGGTGTGATGATCCACATGGCCTCTAACAGTGTCTTGTAGGTAGCCCAGAGTAGCAAGAACAAGTGAGCTGTGGTCTTGACATCTTGAAAGGGATAGGAGATTTGGGTGATATGACAAAGACAGGGTGGCAATAAACAAAGGAGCATGAGGCATGAGGATACACAGCCTGGCTACAAGGGGCTGGGAAGCCTCTTGCAAGGTGAGTACAGGTGGCAGTGGTCCATGGGAAATGAGAGGCATTGGAGGAAGTAACAAGCAGCAGGAAAGAGAGAGAGTGTGTGTGTGTATGAGGAAGGAGGAGGAAGGGAATGCCATTGATGGGGAATGATAGGAGGGTGACACTGTGAGAATGCGAGACTGAAATGGCAGCTGAGCCACTTGACACCAGATCAAGACCAAAAAGACTGAAAATGCGTGATTTTGGGCCCAGAGCCTGTGCTGACCTTACAGTGTTTAGCAAGATGACACCACAATGACAATGGCAAAGCAGGTCAACATGACAATGCAAGCAACATCAACAACATGGGTCACACAACAACAACAACAACAACAACAACAATAACCATGGTCCACAACCATTGACAATGACCACAGACCATGACCACAGACAAAAACCATGGTCCAGTGTCCACAACCACTGACAACAACAATGGCAGTGGTAGCAGCAGCAGTGACACAGCAACAACACTCATATGCAATGGTGGCAGGGGGCAGTGATGGTGTGAATGAAGGTTTTATAGCTAGTCTACAATACATTGTTTGGAGTTAGTGTGCCTATTCAGGTTTTACAGGTGGATGGTACACAGTACTCATGCAGTTTGTTGCAAGTACTCACAACTTGGACAGGTACTTGCAGTGAGTACAAGTCAAGTATGAATCTCAGGTTTGAGAAAATTGGCAAGTACTTGTGAGCATGCACCAATGAGTACAAGTTGAGTACAAGTGGCTCTTCAGGAATTTCCAACAAGTACTCATACTAACTCATTGACATCTCTACCCTGTGGTGGTGTTACAACAGACCTTCTATTCAGCTCCCCCTGACTTTGGTTTTCAGAGCAACAGAAGAAGGTCATTCTCAGTTGGATGGCACACACAATGTCCCCACCTATTACATGTTATCCCAGTTCCAGGAAAGCTCAAGATCACTATTGTGGACCCCTCTCATTTACCCTAATTTACCATGGGGAGAAACATTCAGTCACCACTCTCACAACTGGCATGGGTCACAAAGTATACATGCAGGATATCCCCCATATGATTCAAAGGTGTGTCTTGCCCCATCATAGTCCATTAGCCCTGACCCAGCTGGCACCTGCAGGACTACATGAATCCTGTTACCTGGTTTGCAATCTGGGACAATCTCAGTGATTGTGAAGGGGGGTGTTTTTCTTTTTTTTTTTGAACCAATTTATTCCACAGGAGTACATAGTATAAAAACAGTCTCCAACTCCCTACAGAGTGGAATTTATGAAACACAGGTGGTAGTGCAAGCAAATGAGGTAAATAGTCCGGGAAAAGACCTGGTTTAGAATGGCACCTTCCAAGGAAGCCACTTTACACAAGATGGGGAACCCTCTGCCCTTATCTCTTGCCCTCCTCCCCTTGCCCTGCTTGGCCCCCCTCCAGTAATAGTGAACACAATCTACTTACACTGTAACCAGTTCCCCTCCACTCTCTAACATCTCTGTGGGTTTTGGCCCATGACTTTATTCACCAGGTGGTACTCAGCACTTTAGGCCAGACACTTCCCTTCTCTCTGTTTGTTCTGAATACAGGGAGTTTTGAGGATGTGTTCTGATACACAGTAGTTCAACCACATCCATATTCCCTTCTGGGGTTCCACAGGGTTTGGTCAGGGTGAGATGTGGGGGGTGTTGGGTGAAGATGGGGGGTTAATGAGTGATGTGGCATGGAAATGCCAGTAGTAAGTGTGTCCAAAGACATTCCTCCATCTCGTCCATTTCCACTCTCACCAGCGAAAACTATCGCCTCTGGGCTGATGACATGAAGTCCTGGCTACAGCTCAATGGCCTTTGGCGATTGGTTTCTGGCTCAGAGAAGAAGCCAGTGGGAAAACCCCAAGTCTTGGACTCTAAGGGCAATGTTCTCACTGCTGCTACGCCTCCAGACGAGGACAAGCTGGAGAGATGGGAGGTCAAGGCTGAGAAGGCTGCTGGAGCTCTCAAGACTGCCATGTCCCATGAGCTCAGAGTGCTCATTAGGGTGTTATGTCCTGACGGGGACGTCTGCGCGACTTGCACCTGAGTGGGTCCAAGTAGAAGTCTTCCGAGTCACGTGACTCGGTGGGCGAGGGATAACAAGGCGCGAGGATTACTAAGGCCTGTCAAGGGTTCAGTGTGGAGGCTTGTTATAGCACAAGTCCTCAAAAGCTTCGGGAGGACAACCCAGTAAAGGGGAGTCAGACAATGGTAGAATAGAGGATCACACAGGAAAGGATTTGGAACAGTGGGACTGTTATTCATCAGATACAAACGAAGACAAGTCTGAGGTGCTACTGTTGCTACTAGGGGTTTATATAGGTTTCCAGGAGACGTCTATGTATGGCAGTACTGGTACTAAGGTGAGTCATCAGTACTGCATATGAGTCAAGAGAATAGAAGGGAATGGAAGAGAGTAGAAGGAAATAGAATGGGGCGGAATGTACTGGAATGGAATGGGGTTGGGGCATCAGTCAGCGAGCTCAGGTATGCGTAATGGGTGGGTAGTAAGCATGGGTTAAGCTGCGCGACGTAGAGAGAGTGTGTAAGGAGTAAGGGGAAAGAAATAAGTGGGCCGGATCATGACATTAGGGACTGTGAGGACGACCCCATTGCCATCTGGGACACCCTCAAGGCCTCATTTGTCCAACAGCGAACTGCCCCTCGCTTCAATGCCTACCACCCACTCCTATCCATCCAGAAGGACAACTCAGAGTCCCTGGAATCACTCATTAACAAGGTGGATGAGCAGATTAGAGTAATCCAGTCGCTTTCTCCTTCCTCCTTCACCCTGGACAACCTCTATGACGAGCTGGCTGTCATGGCCATCATTAGGGCGCTCCCACAGTCGTTTGACGAAGTTATACGCACCATATCAGTCCTGGACAAGTTTGACAAGCAATCTGTGATCCAATCGCTCAGGAACATGGATCAGATGCGTTCAAACCTATCTGGGACCTCATCTGCTTTCTCAGCAACATCTGGCCCTTCCAGATCACGTCCCAGGGCGCCCCAAGCGTCTCAGTCCAGTCCTTCTAGTCAAGCTCCCCAAGGTAGCTCTTCCAGTTGTCCTAAATGTGACTTCTGCTCTCGCTTGGGCCATATTGAGGCCAAGTGCTTCCTCAAGGAGCGCCTCATGCGTCAGGTCAACCCCCCTTCATCCTCCACAGCTTCCCCTGCCACCATCTTGTCTCAGTCACCTCCAGAGGCCCCACAGTCCGCTTCAGCTGCATCAGCAAGTGCTCTCTTTTCCGCTCTCCAGGTCGACTCTCACACTTCCTGGAATGCAGACACTGGTGCCTCAGCTCATATGACGTTCAATCGTCATTGGATGCGAGATTTGAAGCCGCATCGCGTCGAAATTAGGCTGGCTGACGGGTCTGTGGTCTATTCTGAAGGGGTGGGGTCGGTCCGGTTCAATCCTGTGGTGAATGGCGAGGAAATGGCGCCTCTAGAGCTCACTAATGTCCTATATGTCCCTGCACTCTGCAGTAATCTATTATCTGTGCTATATATATCTTACTCTCCATCGCCGCTTCGTCGTCTCCATTGAGAGGGACACTCTACACTTCATCAGGGACAACAGGATCGCATTCCAAGCAAAGGCTGGACCTTCAAATGCTGCATATCTCATTGGGGACACCATTCCAGTGGAGGAGTTTGCCTCAATATCATCTACCACCACCCTCCCATTGGACTGGGACCTCTGGCATCGTCGCCTCTGCCACCATCACTTGGCAGGCATCAAGAGGCTGCTCTCAGGCAACCTGGTGACGGGTTTCAAGCTTGATTCACAGGCTACCCCCAATCCAGTATGCAAAGCCTGCAAAGCTGGCAAGATGCATGCAGACCCCTTTCCATCTTCGACCTCTTGAGCCTCAAAACCGCTTCAGCTAGTCCACAGCGACGTCCATGGCCCTGTGAAGGTGCCTACACACCAGTCACATTTATCGATGACTTCTCTCGCTTCAAGGCAGTTTACCTGTTGAAGCGAAAGTCTGAGACCTTTGCTGCCTTCAAACAGTTCAAGGCTTGGGCTGAGAATCTCACTGGAGCGAAACTGAGCACTCTGAGGATCTGCCTTTGCTTGTCCCCACTGCCACTCCGTGTCTTTCCTTGTCAGTCTGTTCAGTGGGCGCGCATGTGTGGCGAAGCCCTTGATGAAGAGGCAGTAGAAGTTGCAGAAGCCGAGGAAAGATCGGACCTGTTTGACCGTGGTAGGCGTCGGCCAGTTGTGGATGCCAGCGACCTTGACAGGGTCCATGCGAGTCACCCCCTTCTCAAGGATTACCCCCAGGTAATCGATCGCGGGGGTGCTGAAGACGCATTTCTCTGGCTTGAAGAACAGGTCATTGTCCTTTGCAATCTGGAGTATGTCACGTACGGCTGCGATGTGGCCCGCCATGCCGTTTCGAGAGGCGATGCCAATGTCGTCCATGTAAACCCGAATGGTGGTGCCTAGTGGTTCGTGCTTGAGGATGACAGGGCCACAGAGGTAGTCCATCATTTCTTGGAAGGTGGGCGGTGAGTTAGTGAGGCCGAAGTACATAACCAGCAGTTCAAAGAACCCGTGGTGGGTTTTGAAGGCGGCCTTGTGCTCATCGCCAGGCTTGATGCAGACGTTGTTATACCCCCAGCGGACATCAAGTTTAGTGTAGATGTCCGCATTCCCCAGGTCCGTGATGAGTTCTTGGATGAGCGGGAGAGGGTATTGGTTACGCACGGTGAATGAGTTGATCTTCCGGTAGTCCTGGACAGGTCAGAGCTTTCCGTCCTTCTTCTTAACAAAGAAGAAGGGCGAGGCGTAGGGGGACTTCAATGGTCAAATGTACCCCTTTGCTAGTTGTTCATCCAGGAACACCCGAAGGGCTATGTCTTCGTCACACAACATAGGGTAGATCTTGCAGTCTATGGCGTCTGGCGTGTCCTTCTTGAACTTGATAGCATGGTCCCAAGGTCGCGAAGGCGGGAACCGATGGGACTCTTCTTCACTGAACACCCCTGTGAAGTCTTTGTATTCGTCTGGTATTTCAGTGGTGCCTGTGAACTGCCTTGCTTCGATGGCCAGGTCCCTGGCGGTGGTGTGCGCTTTGACCACGCCCCACTTGTTGTAGAGCTCCTGTATCGCGCGGCGCTTTTCTTCTTCGCTGAACTCTTCGGTAGGGGCGAACGCGATGGTCACCCCTCTGTTTGTGGGATGCGTGGTGCGGAGGACTACTGGGTATGCGTCCTCCTTGATGACTGCATGTTGCCAGCTGATTTGTGGCTCGTAGGTGGCTAGCCAGGGATAACCGAGGACGATGTCTTCGTTTCCCGTGTCGGTGAGCAGGAACCTCATTATCTTGTGGGTCCCTCTGGTCTGTACGTCGAGATCTACGCAGTGTGAGATTAGTCCTGCTTTGTTTTCCGAGTTGTCGATGTTCCATATCTTTTTGGGGGTCTCCAAGAATTGGAGACCAATCCCCATCCGCTTGGCAAACACGGGTTTAATAAAGCTGTCCGTGGCTCCAGAGTCCACCAGTGCTTTTACTTTGGCCATGTTGTAACTTGTTCGAACAGAAACTGGAATTCTCAACGATTGATAGCATGTGATGATTACAGAATTACAACGGAGCGCCCTCACCCAGGCCGACGGGTTCAGGCATTTTGAAAACCCTCCTTCCCCCACAGATCTTGGAGGACCAGGTCTTTTACTTCATCCGACGCTCCAGCCACTCCCTGGAGCCATTCCTGCGCTTGCTGTTGCAGGGTCATGACTGTGCGTGCTTCGACCCTTGGTTCTTGCGCATAGTAGTCCGTTTCTGACCTTCGGTTGCTACTGCTTGGTGTGACGTCTCGGTTCTGTGGGCAGTAGCGACTGAAATGCCCCTTTTGATTGCAGGTATAACAGATGACTTCCCTTGCGTCTCGGGGGAGTCCCCTTCCTCTGCCTCGCGTTCTAGGTCCTCCCCTGGGCGGATAGGGTGGCCGCTGTTGGTTGCCGAGTATGAATTTGGCCCCGGCGAGTCTTCCCTGAGTGCCTTTGGTTTCCGTTCCTCGTGTCCTTGTTCAATCCGCCGAGGTGTCCATTGCGTTGGGATTTTGCTGGTGGGGCAGGTTTCTCGGTGCCCATCCACTCTGTGGGGGTCCCCAGGTACTGGGACGCGGGGTAGTCTTCGGGGTGGATGGTTTTATCGAATTGAGACGTGCCTGTAGGTGCAGATACTGCTGCTGTTTCTTCATCGCCGCTTGTTTCCATGCCTCGAACGTAGTGGGTTCATATTGTTCGTAGACCTTGGTGAACAGCCCCTTCGGCATTCCTGCTGTGAATAGGTCTATTGTTTGAGGGGCATCAAGGTTGTAGTCAGCTTGTTGAGCGAGACGTTCAAAGGTGGCTACATAGCTATCAATGTCTCCGTCCTTCATGTGGACCCCTTTGCGTAGTTCCGCCTGTGCTTGCTCCTTCTCCATGGTGTTTGAAAACCTTCTGGTGAAGGCGCGAAGGGTCTCTTCCCAGAGGCGTCGAGTGTGCTCAGGGAACCCGGCTTCTGTCTGGCGCATCAGCCAGTCAGTCATGTACATTACCCACTCGTTGACTAGGTCTCCCTGGATGTAGCTGAGGAAGAGGAGTGATCGGCGGTAATAGTTGCGCATGATGTTGCTTGTGCTGTTAACTCCTTGGTAGAGGTTCCACTGCGCCCTAAACTGCAGGGCCTTGGTGTGGTCGCTGTTGAAGACCATGGGTGTGTTACCTTGGAGCCTGTCTGACGACCGAGGCTGGTTGCCAATGGGGCCTACTCCTGGGAATCCGCCTCCTCCAGGTGGCGCTCCCCCGCCTCCATGTCCTCCACCTCCTCCTCCATGTGGGTAGCCTCTTCCTGGACCTCTTCCGGGCAGTCCTCCTCCTTTGGGTGGGTCTGGTTCATTGGGTCCAATGGCTCTCATTAGAGCTGCGTCGTCTGCAGTCATCCAATGCCCAGTGTCTGGGTGGATAGGGAGCAGGTCTTCGGGGACTCCGTCGTGTGGTTGTTGTATGGGGTCTACCTGAAGCGCGTATGTTGGTTCTAACTGTGTGGTTGTCATCTCGTTTGGTGGGTGAATCACTATGTGCTCAGCTTGTGGTGCTTCGTCGAGCGTAATCCCTGCAGCTCGGTTTGCTAGGTTGGTGAGTTCTTCCTGTTCCTCTGTGTTTACTTGCGAGAGGTGGTCTTCCTCGGACTCCTCGTCGCTTTGTTCTGACCCGGAGTCTCCTTCCTCCATGGTGCTGGTGACGATTGTGCCGTCGATGGGTCCCACCCTTGCTAGGGGGACTACTTCGCTTTCTAGGATGTCGCACCGATACTCGTGCGTTGTTGGTCGGACTACTGTTCGTACTCCTGCGTCGTTCGTGGCGAGTATGCACCAGCAAGTGTGTTCGAAGCTAAACTCAACCGGGTAGTAACGACTTGGTCGATTGGGAAAGTCAACGAAGTATCCGGTTTCTCCTCTGTGCGTCCTCCACCTAGCGGCTTTCAAATAGCGCGTGGGGACGTTCCGTTCTCCTCTACTGGGGATGATGTATGATTGGACTTGGTTCCAGCCCCACCGATCGCCAGTTGTGGGCGCCACTGTGTTGTTCTTGTAGGTTAGCTTGGTCTTAATGTTGCGTTAGGCCCATCCTAACGATGCTCGACTTGAGCGGTGACAGAGTGGCTTGATATGCGAAGGACGACTTAGCGAATATAGATACACGCCCTACACGGGAACGTGATCTGTGTAAGCACTGGGGCGAAGTCCACCAGGCGTATATGTCGTCGAGCGATCTGCTCTACAAGAGCCAGACGCACTAGCAGGCAGAGAGAGAGGAGGGAACAGACGAGAAGGGATGAGATGAGAATTGGAACTAAGGATTCAAGAAGACCAAGCTGGAGGGCTCGGTCTTCATACTGCTATCCTTATATACAGTTGACGAGGAGCTTTGAAGCTCCTCCAGAATGTAGGGTACCCAATAGCGATAGTAGCTCGAACCCTACTACGACTGTCCTAGGTATGAGTCAATTCCGTACTGCTTGCATGTGATAACCCGATCCGAAGCTACCTGAGACGACTGTCCCTGACTAATACTAGGGTAGTCAGAACCCCACGAGTCCGCAGTCCGTACCGATGAGTCCGATCGCAACACCAATCTCCTTGTGCGCACACAGGGGCGAGGAGCACAATGGGGGTGAAAGTAGGACTACTGGACAATGTACAGTATAGAGGGGCCTCACCTGGGTCCATTCATGCCTGAGGGCACCCAGGCTTGGGCAAGGAGGGTGAGTCCCCAGACAGACCAAGACTCAGCATGTGCCTGCAATGACACAGAGGCCAGTCAAGTGGAGTAGAAGGGCCAGGGCCCATAACCTGATGAACAGCAAGGTAGGAGATACATACTCACTGTAATGTTTCACATTGTGGACACTTACAAGTCAGTTGTGACTCCATTGTAAGCAGTAATATGTCATGGACCTTTCATATCAGTCAGCAGTTGTGGTATCATGTGTCAGAGGTACCATGACTCATTCCTAGTATTGCCATTGTAGGGTTTGAGCTACATACATGATTCATCTCAGAGTTTGTAGGGGAGCTTTAAAGCGACCCCCTTTCATGTATAAATAGTAGTCTGCAAAGACCAAGATTTGCCATCTTGGTCTTCTTCAATAGCCATTCTGTTCTCCTCTGTTCTCCAACTCCTTCTCGTTGTCTGTCTCGTTGTTCACTTGCCACTTGTAGAGCAAGTCGTCTTCCAATATCTACGCCCAGTGGACTTCACCCTGGTGCATCAATTGATCACGTGCCTGACCAAGCCATGTATCCCTATCATGTGACCTGCAGTCTCATATTCCGCTAAGTCATCCATGCCCTTTTGAGTCCAAGTTGGACTAATGCCAGTGGCGGCATTACATTAAGACCAAGATCCCCATTGTGATGTTCACAACTAGAGATCAGTGGAGAGACTTTAGGCGCTACAGCCTAGAAAGGAGAGGAGACCGGAACATACCCACTCAATTCCTTGCAGCAGCCCAGTGGCGAGAATATAGAGGAGACACTGGATACTTTGTAGACTTCGCATCAGGACCCACGTGGTATCGCCCAGTTGAGTTCAATTTCAACTACCTGTGCTGCACCGAGGTTGTTTGGAACCCAATAGACAACCATTGGGACATTGTTTGCCCTGCAGGACAGAACTTCAACTGTGACATCGATGCACAAGATCTACCTAGTGATTGTCATGGGTATGAGTAACCCGCACGGGTCATGGGTCGGGTAGTGCCGGGTACAGGTATGGGTAGCCTTCTTCAACCCAAGGCAAACCCGTACCTGAACCACGGGTTCCCACGGGTAATCTTTTTGATTTCGAACCACACAGTACCCACGACACATGACTCACGGTGCTCAGCATAGTTGGCAACTGCTGCAGTGTTTGCTAGCTTCTACTGTACCACTCTTGCTACCACCTAATCTTATTCTTCACTCAACGTCTGCTCCCTATGTGTATCTCTGATATGAATATTTCTTTTTCTTAGACCCGGAATACAACGTCGTGTGCACCTCCAACAACTTACAGCCTTTGCTTTGGCACTCACTTGTCATCACCTCACCATCATCGCGGTTGCTGTGATCACTTTGCCGCAGTCACGGCGGTCGTTGTTGCTTGGTTGCCATTGTCCAT
Source organism: Lactarius pseudohatsudake (assembly GCA_021525015.1). Classification (NCBI taxonomy): domain Eukaryota; kingdom Fungi; phylum Basidiomycota; class Agaricomycetes; order Russulales; family Russulaceae; genus Lactarius; species Lactarius pseudohatsudake. Next base: position 56,015 of record JAKELH010000278.1, on the reverse strand, counting down.
TGTCCGTCGTCCGAGTTGCTGTCACCATCGCGGCTGCCGCCATGGATATCGTTGTCAACTGTGATGTCACTGTCATTGGCATGATCGTTGTCTTTGTGGTCCCTATCACCTCGTTGCTGTCGTCCATTGTTGTGGTCACGTTGTAAGGATAGCTCGGGCACTGGCCCTGAAATCGCATGTTTTCGGACGTTTCGGTCTCAGTCCGGCATCGCGTGGCTCAGCTACCATTTCGGACTCAACTTCTCACGGCGTTCTCACAGCCTCGCGCCTCGCGATCGATCTCTATGACTTGTAAGTTTGGATCTCCTGCCCCTTGTAATAGCTATTGACCTTTTGTGAATCAGCATGTGGTCTGCCTCAGGCGTTTACAAGACGCGCAAACTAGTGTTGGGGAAGTTTGGTCTCAGACCGACCCAAACCATTTTAAATGGTTTGGGTTTGGAGAATCCTGGCTCAAACCAAATGGTTTGGTTTCCAGTTTGGGGGTCCCAAACCTGGTTCAAACCAAACCAAACCGATTAAGAAAACATACTAAAAAATAGTTTATAAGTGCTCAATAAATGGTTTGGTTTGGTTCAAACTGAGTTTGAACCAAACCAAACTGAGTTTAAACCAAATTTAAACCAAGATCAATGGTTTTTGGTCTCAAACAATTTGAAACAGAGTCTTAATCAATGAATTTGAACAAAATCAATCATTTTTTCCTCAAACCAACATCTTAAGTGGTTCCTTAAGTGGTTTGAACCAAGTTTGAACCGAACTGAACTGAACTGAACCGATTAAGGACCAATTTCAAACACTTATTTTTAATCGGTTTGAAACGGTTTGGAATGGTTTGGAATGGTTTGAACTGGTTTGGGTCCGGTTTGGGTTCAGTTTGGTGAAAATTAAATGGTTCGGTTTCTGGTTTGGCCCAAAATGGCCCAAACCAAACCAAACCAAACTTCCCCAACACTAGTGCAAACAGCGCCACCCCCACACACAACCAAAAAGATGAGTATCAATCCAATTCAAGTTTACATTGCGCTGACTGATTGCTAGCCTACGCTGCTGATCAGTCATCACGCCCACTGTTGTTGACGTCACCGGAGCCCAACCTCACGTGGACCCTGACCTGCATCATTGCCGCGGTCTTGCCACCACTGCCAAGCCAAGTAACTCGGAGCCCTGTGAACGACAAGAATACAATGTCTCGGGGCGTGCCCCAATGCAAGCACAGGCAGGAGTTCATTGAGGCACGCCCGAGCATCTGGCTTGCCGTCACTGCGGCGCTGTCGCGCAAGGAGTGTGACCACCCTACAAAACCAAGAGCTAAGTATCAGGTCCATTCAAGTTTATGCGCTGACATTCATCGTTGACAAAGACAATCACAGCGGCAACAACGCGAAGATGATCAAGTCTGCAGCAGTGACACAAAGACGATCAAGAACCACAGCGGCGACAACAATGAAGACAATCAAGATGCCCACGGCAGCGGTGGCGACGATGCAAAGACAATCACTGCGGCAGCAACGACGGCGAAGACAATCAAGACGGTGATGGTGACATGAAGACAATCAAGAACCACGGCGGCAGCGGCGGCAATGACGACAATGCGAAGACAATTAAGATGACCACGGTGGCGACGACGACAATGCGAAGATGATCACAGTGGCGGTGACGACAGCAAAGACGATCAAGACAGTGGCTACGCAAAGATGATCAGGAACCATGGTGATGACATGAAGACAATCAAGATGGCGGAGGCGACGTGAAGGCAACCACGGTGATGACAACAATGACACGAAGACGATCACGGCAGCGGTGACGACGGCGACGACAATCAAGATGGCGGCGGCGACGCAAAGACAACCACAGCAATGGCGATGCAAAGACGATCACAGTGGCAAAGGCGAAGACAATCACAACGGCGGTGGCCAGGAGGGCTGATGGGATTGGTTAGTTATACAGTACTATACTTTGTGTACCCATACCTGTAGTACAGTACAGTAATACAAAACCCGTCAACCCACGGGAACCCATACCTGAACCTGTCTAAACCCATACCCGCGAGGACGGGTACGGTTTTCCCAGGTACGGGTACGGGTAGCCATTTTCAACCCAAGGGTTACCTGGGCCAATCACTAGATCTACCTACCCAAGGAAACTGGGGACCGATAGATGGAGCCCCAGTCACTGATCCGAGCACCTTGGAGCCGCATACCCCAGCGCCATCAGAAGACAAAGAAAGCAAGGGAACCACTGAAGAACAAGAAAGCTCACATGGAGAAGAAATGGGACCATTAATTACCCCAGCTGAGTCCCTTCATATCACCAAGCTAGAACACATCCACGTACAATCCCCAGTTGAAATGGCTACTGAAACAATCACTAGAGAAGAAGCCACTGCTGAACAGGTCTGACGGATCTGTGAAGAAGCAGAAGCCATTTTACGACCTATCCATCCCAAAACAGGCCACCAAATGACAGCTGATGACACAGCAATATACAGAGCAGTGGGCCCAGATCAGCCAGACCCACCTGAAGGACCTCCACCCCCTCCTGGACGAGGCCCGCCAAACAACAGATTCCCAGGAGCAGGATTCCCTGGAGGCGGAGACGGGGGCAGAGGTGGAGGAGGACCACTCCCGGGCAACCCCTATGCAGGCATCCCGCCTGGTGGAGGAGCACCCAGGGGGTCAGACCAACTCTCCAGAGCCCCCCCACTGTATTTGATGGAGACAGAACTAAGTACGAGACCTTCCTCACTCAATGGCATTTACTGGGGCACCAATTTAGATGCACCCATACTTGTCAACTGCTACCAATGATCCCTCCTCTTCCTGGGATTCATCAATGGCCTCAATGTCAGCAAATGGACACTGTCCATCCTTGAATGGCTCAACAAACAAGTACATGGAGGAGTTGACCAGCACAGCAGCTGGCTGTGGGAACATGTAACCAGGGAGTTCCGAGGAAGAACAAGCTCAAGCTGAGCTCCAGAGAGGCTTCAAAATGATGGGCGAGGACATTGACTTGTACATCACTAAATTTGAACAGTTGACCCAGAGAGCTAGCTATCGCCTCAACAATCCCCAAATGATTGACCAATTCACAGCAGGACTACCCCAGAGGTTATTCACTAAGATCTATGAGCTAGACGAACCCTGCACATTCAAGCAGTGGAAAACAAGTGCACTACACCAACAAAAACAGTTTATCCACATGAGGGCCCATCTCAATGTCTACAAGACTCCGCAAGCACCAGCCCCTTTGCCAAGCGCACCGAGATGGAACGTGCCAAGGACCAGATGGATGCCACCACCACCACCACAAGCAAACCACCCACGATTTGATCCAAATGCCATGGATACATCCATGGATCGAACCTGTGTAGGTCACAGAGGTAGGAGATCTCAATCAGCCATGCACCACCTACGTCCTGAGGGATGGAGGGGCAGGACAGAAAGGAGCACCTGCACTGGGATATGAGGGAAGTCATTTGCTACAACTGCAGTTGACCTGGCCACTTCTCACAGGACTGCTCCCAGCTGAGGCAACCATGCTGCAGTCAGTACCAACCCACAACGAGCCAAGCTGCGGAGACCGATTACTACACACAAGAACCTGAATCAGCTTCAGTACAAGCAAGCACCACAGCCCCTCAGCAACATGCCAAAAATTGGCTCAGCGGGATCATGGGGGAAAGTGATGAAGTGAAGGATATGGTCCTTCAAGACCCCTGGGGAAAGGAGGGTTTTCCAGACACCTGAACCCATCAGCCTGGGTGAGGGCAGTTAATTGTAACTCTGTAATCATGACTTGCTACCGTTCTCTTTGAATTCCAGTCTTGATTCACACAAGTTATGCCATGGCCGATGTTAAAGGATTAGTGAACTCAGGGGCAACCAACAACTTTCTCTGCCCTGCATTTGCTAAATGCATGGGGCTTGGGCTGAAAGCCCTTGACCACCCAAAGAAGATATGGAGCATTGATAAAACCGAAAACCAAGCTGGGTCCATTACGCATTGTGTGGATCTAGATGTACAGACTAAAGGAGTCCGCAAGGTGATGTGGTTCCTCATTACCAACATCAGCGATGAAGACCTGGTCCTGGGCTATCCCTGGCTTGCCACCTATGAACCCATGATTAGCTGGACACACACAATCATCCACGAAGATGCGATGCCAATCATCATTCGCTCCATCCATCCCAACCCAGAACACGTGGTGATTGGACGGACAATCATGGAAGACGAAAATGATGACATACTCCAAGAGCTGGAGGAGCAGTGTCAAATGTGCACCACAGCAACTGAACTGGCAATCCAGTCAGGACAACATATGCAAAAGGTGGAACTTCCACCTCCATACCAGGGATTCGCGAAGCTATTCAGTGAGGAAGCCTCCCATTGTTTCCCACCATCACGTCCATGGGACCACGCTATCGAGTTCAAACCTAACACCCTGGCGACCATCGACTGTAAAGTCTCCCCTATGACCCAAGAAGAAGATGGGAAGCTCAAGGAGTTCCTCAATGAGCAGCTCAAGAAAGGATACATATGGCCATCAAAATCCCTGTACACCTCTTCCTTTTTCTTCATTAAAAAGAGGGGCGTTTAGTACGACGTGTACTTCGTAAGTTACAATGGGTCACGGAAAGGCGTAGGTCGGTTAGGACCAAGAGTGGTGATGCACAAGTATCACTTGGTCTCCTGGGACACAAGGATAATAGAGGGATCAGGGCAGGCTCAAACACAAAGGCGAGCGGAAGGTTCAACTCAAGCACAAGGGCGAGTTCACTTGGGGTCGTGAGACAATGGATGTGGTATTACACAAGAAGTCAAGTCTACTGTAAAAGCTAGGTATAAGTCGACTTATATAGAGGTACACAATGTTTGTACAAGACAAACAGAAGGTGTGATCCTAGGATGCAGGTCCTAGCGAGCTAACAAAGGGAGTTCCCCCTAAGGAGCAAGGGAAGTACGTGGAAGCATACACGAGTCAGATGTGAACGGAAATAGCCTGAACGGGGCGGCAGATCAGAAAGTCCATCAGAAGGTAAGGTGTGGCGAAGAAACAAAGCGAAACCGTGAGACGCGCGGACAGTTATCGTACAACTGAGTCACAGATCAGATAAGGAGGAAAATCGTAACATTACCCCCCCGTCAGACTCGAAGTCACCACGACTTCGACTAGTCGCTGACATAGTAGTAATCCTCCTCAGGAGGGGCGTTATCAGGGTCAGGAGAGGGGGAGCGGGGGCAGGTGTGCTTGTGTAGAAAGAGGAAGCGTCCATGCATACCGCATTTCCCACACCGCTCGTACATGGGGCACTTGATCTCGTTGTGCCTTGCGTCAAACCTGAGGCACTTCCCACAGAAACGAGGACAATTGGTTTCCTTGTTATAAGTGGGTGACATCGGGTTGAGGCGGCGGATGAGGCAGACATCCATGTGGTGCGAGGTGCTGCCGCACCACTGGCATGGGCCTTGCGGCAACCACCCAAGCTTGGGACAGTCTGCGATGAGGTGGCCCTGCTCCTTACACTCGTAGCACTTACAACGATACCTGTCCTTCTCCCTGTGGACACGCGGCATCTTGCAAGGTCCTCCTTCACGCGGTACGAAGGGCATCATGTACTTCTCGAAGTGTGGTCTGACTGGCTTAGGTCTAGCTGTCAGTTCCACGTACTTCTCCGAGATCAGCGGGACAGCACGAGTGTACTGGAGGCACTTCTGCACACCTCCGAGCTTCGTGTCTAGGTTGAACTGATCGCGGATAGCCTCTTGTTTGAGTCGCAGCAGGTCTGTCTGTCACTGCTTCAACTCATCTTGCTCTACGAGACACTCTCGGAGCTGGGCTACCTTGGCGTGGAGATGGGGGTTACGAAGTTCCATAAGGACCTCATCAATGACAATGTGCCGTGGGTCGTGGGGGTGGAACATGAGGAGTTGCCCGTCCGTGATGGGTCGGGCTTCATGGTTAAAGTTGGGGGAGCGGAGAAAGACAGGGCAGATGTAACAAGGCTGGCCCTTCCCCATCGTCCCTACACACTCAGTGTAGTTTTTGCGGTAGTAGATATAGGGAGCGAGCTGCTTCCCTTTGTCGGTGGTGATCATGAGGGTGAAATGCGCGGGGGATGAAGGGTCATTTGGGAAGAAGGGGATGCCCGGGTCATTCGGGTCAACATCATCTCCCTCAGTCGGGGCAATATGATTGTAGTCAATAGGTTCCTCATCATCAAGGAGAGCGAGTCGAGGGTCAGGAGGAGCGGGTTTGGGAGATGATAGGGGTGTCAGGGTGTATCCCTGCGCTGTGGGGAATGGTATGTTGGGCAGAGGGAGTAGTGTCAGTCCTGGCACCAGAGCAAGTGCTGTAGCCTCCTCAAGTGGAGGGGGGACATCTTCAGTGAGGCATTTTGTGGCTAGTGCTAGGACAGCTGGAGGGGGGGAGTCGGTGATGTTGGAGTATGGGGTGTGGAGTATGAGTCCCTTGGGGATTCCAAGGTCTTGGGAAGGGATGGTCAGGTTCTCAAGAATGGCAGTGACAGGAGGGCGGACTGGGACAGTAGAGACAAGAGGAGTGGTCAACATGTTAGGAGATGAGGATAGGGAGTATGCAAGTTGATGGGTCTTTGTTTTATACTTTTCGTCCAGCCCTGTCGGTGGTTGGGTTGTGGCGATAGAAGTTGGCGATAAGATCAGGTGTGTGATGGACATTGTCTAGTGGTTCCCACGTGCTGTCACTCATGGGAAAGCCTTTCCACTGGATGAGGAATTGAAGTTTGCGCCCTCGGCCATAGAGTCTAGATCCGAGGACTTGCGCCACTTCGAATTCTTCTTCTCTGTTGATAAGGTCAGGCGGTGGTCGCTTGAAGTTTGTCCTGTGTAGTTCCGTCTCCTTATATGGGGTCAATAGGTTTGCATGGAACATGGGGTGGATCTTCCATGTCGGTGGAAGTTCAAGCTCGTAAGACACCGCTGATAGGACTTTCTTGATGCGGAACGGTCCGTGGCGTTTGGGGGCTAGTTTGGCAGTGGGATAGAAGGTACGGAGATTTGTCCCTTCGAGTCAAACTTGCGTGCCCTCTTGATAGGGGATGAACCGGTTCTTTCCCCTCTTTGCCATCAACTCCTGCACATGTTTGATACAATCTTGTGCATGCTGTCGTCTGATGACCATTTCTTCAAGTCGTTGGTCTACTGATGGGGCTGATGTGGGTTTTGGTGTCCACGTGGTACGTGGTTCCCATCCCATGATGAGTGAGAACGGGGAGTGCTTTGTAGTCGCATTTGGCCACGAGTTGTGTGCGAATTGTGCTACTGGTAGTGCCTCTGCCCTGTTGTCTTGTTGTATGTTGCTCCAATGATGGAGGTATTGTTCCAACCATTGATTTGTGCGTTCTGATTGCCCATCGGTCTGCGGGTGGTATGCAGAGGAGATATTCTGCCAGATCCCAAGGACCTGACAGAGTTGTTTCATGAACGCTGACGTGAATTGAGGGTCACGATCGGTGATCAATTTGCGTGGTATGCCATAGTGAGGGTAGACATTTTGGAGGTATAAGTGCGCTACTCCTTTGGCTGTGATTGATTCGTTACAGGGGATGAAGATGGCTGCTTTTGAACAGTCGTGGTCTGTGATTGTGAGGATGGAGTCGTAACCTTGGGATGGGGGAAGTTTTGTGATGAAATCCATTGTTACGACTTTGAATGGTTCTGCGTCTGGGTTGGTGGATATGGGGAATAGGTGTGGTTTTTGCCGATGAGTGTTTATTTTGTTGGCTTGGCACATAGCACAGCCTTTGACATAGTCTTCCACATCTTTACACATGTTGGGCCACCAGTAGTCACGTCGGAGGAGTTCATATGTGTTTGTAATTCCTGGGTGTCCTATGGCTGGAGTGTCGTGAAAGAAAGTGATTACCCCCTGTTTAAGATCGTTGTTGCCCACAACAACACCACCAGCGCCATCTCTAACACACCATGGTGCAACCCCCTCAATTGCCATCTCACCACTGCCACCCCGATGCCCCGCTCTACCACACCGCTGGGGCAGCCCCCCTTTACCCTTACTATGGACCCGAGCCGCGTCAACGGACGCGACATCTGGCCCTAGACCTGTTGCCAGCGCTCAGCTATCGACAGCCCCGTCCACCTCCTCCACCATGCCTTAACATGGTGCAAGACCCCTGCCGCCACATCACGCTGCACCCCCGGCCCCATCGACACACTCTACCATGCCAACCTGCCGCGTACGCCCCTTGTGATGCCACCTCATGGTGCAGAACCTCACCATGCCACGTCGTATCACGACCACACCTCCAGTAGTACTAGTCCCCTATGTATTTATTTATTGTGGATAATATATTATTTTATGCAGCAAATTTGGTGTGACTGTGACCAGGTGTGACCTTACCATATGGCTAATAGATGATATGACATAATGACTAATATTTTAATGTAACTTATTGATCTGACTAATATTGGTATGACTAATATATATTATATAATATGATTTATAATGTATGATACCACTAATACTTGGACTTGTATGACTTTCTGAACTTGTGCTACTTGCTGGTCATCGCTCTGTGAGGAGATTGTTGAAAATTTGACATGGCCTGCCAACTTGTCAACTTTATAATTTTAGAGGAAACTTGCTTACCTTTTTAGCTGGTCCCAGCTGGTACCAGCTGGGACCAGCTAAAAAAGCAATGTGTGAAAACACTGATGGAGTAACTTGGCAAGAATGAGGATAACAAAGAGATTGCGAATCCAAACTATGGTGATAGCAAAGAAAGGCCTAGGAGGTGTTATCCAAGTGGAAGTCACAAGTGGACAGTCTGAGGGTGTCACGATCACGTGACATTCCAGATTTCTTAAAACTTGTTTCTGGACTCATACTGATTTCCGATTTGATTACAGATTACAGATTGTGTTATATCTAGAGATCAGGTTATCTGATCTTTCTGCTGTATTGTTCTATGTTTCACCCTTGCTTCTTCTGTGTTCTAGAAATTTCTGACAGATATGTTGCACTGGCATACAGCTTATGTACACCTTTGTCTCTGAGTATATAGTCTGCTGTATTCTCCTCTGTAGTCGGCATTCTGGTCTTGTTCATAATATATCCCACTTCCAGTCTCACCTTGTCCCCTCTGCTTAATTGCAGAGTCTTGTCCTGTCACCGCTCTCTCGCTTAGTCAGCGACCCGGCCCGTTTGGCCCGCCCAGAGTCCCTTGGACTGTAAACGTAGACGATCCAGGTGATCGTAAAAGAGGGACTGTCCGTTGTATTGCTCTAGCTTATATACCTGGGTACAAGGTCTGTGCATACTTTAGGGGAGGCCTACTGCCTACCCATGGGTGCTGCGCATGGAAGCTTCTGGAAGCTTTCTAATAATACTAGCCAATAAGAATGGTGTGCAGTCGATTGCGCCATAAGATGTGACTGCTCTGCAGTCCAATAGGAATAATCAAAGGAGTGGAAAAACTTCCTTTTCCAGTAACCACCACCTACTTGTGCCACAACGCTGTGACACAGAGGTAGAGGCTCACTAGAATAGCTACACAATAGTTCAGGAATCCATACTCCATCTCCTCCCCACATTTGTTAAAAGAGACCTAAAAAGAGCAACTCCTAAAAGGAGAAGTTCAACAAAAGACAACAGACGATATGGCCTCCAAAGGCCTATCACCTCCAAGCGTCCCAGGGCGTAACACACCTGCACATCCCATGGCCACCAGGGCCAGCTCAAAGACAGATACCCAACAGACCTCTACACCTTCGCAGAACACCAAAACAGGGCAGAAAAATACAAACCTCAGCGAATGTCATGATCCGGTCTACCTATTTCTCTCATTCCTCTCTTCTATCGTGTCACATGGCCCAACCCATGCTTACTAGTTACTTATTACATACGCCTGGGCTCGCTGACTGATGCCCCAACCCCATCCCATTCCGGCGTATTCTGCCCCATTCTGTTTACTTCCATTTCCTTCTATTCCCTTCTATACTCTTCCGTTCCCTTGACTCACACACAGTACCGATGACTCACTTAGTACCAGTACTGCCATATGTAGACGACTCCCAGAAACCTATATAAACCCCCAGTAGTAGCAGTAGCACCCCAGACTTGTCTTTGTTTGTATCTGACGAATAACAGTCCCACTGTTCCAAACTCCTCTCTGTGTGATCCTCTACTCTGCCATTGTTTGACTTCCCTTTACTGGGTTGTCCCCCCGAAGCCTTTGAGGACTTGTGCTATAACAAGCCTCCACACTGAACCCTTGATTGGCCTTAGTAATCTTCGTGCCTTGTTATTTCTCGCCCACCGAGTCACGTGACTCGGAAGACCTTCACTTAGACTCACTCAGGCGCAAGTCGCACAAACGTCCCCGTCAGGACGTAACAGCAAAGCCAGGATTCATCTAGCAAGCGAGAATTGCCTTAGTGATGAGACCCCCGTATCTCATCTTGCCCTGGTGCAAACACTCATTCTTATTATTAAGAAATACAGTAAATCCTCCCCACCAGCGCTCATTAAAACACTGCAGGACACGGCCATAGCCCTAGACGCTGCAGCCAATACACTAAACAAAACAGTGTCAGATATGACAAACACCTATAAGGAAGCGCTACTAAGCACAAATACACACCTGCCGCAGGCACCTTCTCGCGCGACGACCGCAGCACTCTCCCCTGCAGATCAAGAGCTCAGCCTGCATATCGGCCTAGACAGAAAAGCGAGACAAATCCTCCTGGACTCTGCCACAGAAGAGGGCCCGGGCTCATACCTGAACATCTACAAGATCAAAGAGAAAGCTACTGTGGCACTTGACAGCATCACACCCTCCCCCCCAGAGGGAACCAAGATACAAGAAGTCATGAAGATGAAAAATGGGAGCATCATCATACAGTTTGAAACCAAAGAAGTGGCAGATTGGATTAGAATCCCATCCAACGAGGCCAGTTTCACAAGAGTACTTGACCCCGACCTCTGTATCAGAGATCACGTCCACCCCCTCATGATCCTGAGGCTACCCATCACTTTCGACCCAAGCAACCCCAAGCACCTCCGCGAAATTGAAGAGGTCAATAGACTACCCAAGAAGAGCATCAAGAAAGTGAGATGGATCAAACCCATCTACAGATGCGCACCAGAACAGAGATTCGCACACACTATCTTCTCCTTCACATCAGCCACAGAAGCTAACAGAGTACTTAAGGATGGCATATACGTATGCAGCACCCACACATTCCCTAAGAAGATGAAGTTCGAGCCTAAACAATGCATGAAGTGCCGAAAATGGGGACACTTCGCTGCTGAATGCCACACGACTCATGACACATGCGGCACCTGCGGTGGAAAGCACAAGACCAGAGAATGCAATGAAGAGACCAAGAGATACTGTGTATCCTGCAAATCGGACACGCACACTAGCTGGGATCGTGAATGCCCAGAATTCCAGAGAAAATGCGAAGAATACAACGGTTACCACCCCGAAAACAAACTAGTATTCTTCCCCACCAATGAAGACTGGATGCTAATCATGCGTCCAGACAGACTCCCCTTTGCAGACAAATTCCCAGAACACTTTGCAGTAGGCAGCCTTCCTCCCCCAAGTTGTACAACATGCCAACTCCCTACCCGCCCCATCAGCAAGAAGAACAAACAGCACACACACAAAGACGTGAATGGACAAGTGGTACTAGACAACTTCTTTGGCAAATTTGTCAACCCGCAAGACTCGCAAAACAACCCTCCGAACTGCAAAGAGGGCGACGAAGATGAATACGACGCGCAACTCACAAGCAAAGCCGCAGAACTACCAGCAAACCTCATCCAATCACACTGTCAAACATGAAGGCACACCAAATAAACAAGGAACAAAAGGCGCTGGCTATCTGGCAACAGAACATCAACAAATCTCCAGCTTGTCAACACGGGATTGTCAGCAGCGGCAGGCTCATCGACCTCAACATCGACATTGTAGCACTACAAGAACCGTCAGTAAATTTCCTCAACAAAACAATCGCAGCAAGAGATTGGGTCCCAATCTATCCGTCAATGCATGTCAAACAACCTGACAAAACTAGATCAATCATGCTCGTTAGAGGAGACCTCCTCACAGAAAGCTGGGAACAGCTCAACTTCCCGTCTGGAGATGTTACAGCGCTATGCATCAAAGAAAACTGGGGGACGCTAACCATTTTCAATATCTATAACAACTGCGAGCATGACGGCACCCTGAGAGAGCTAGCAACTTATCACAGACAGCACGCACAACAAATCCTGGGCATGGACACAACACAAGAGGATCACCATCTTATCTGGCTCAGCGACTTCAATTGCCATCATCCATACTGGCACAACTTAGAAGACAACAGATTATTCACACGCGAAGCAGGTGGCAGAAATACTGCTCAAAACCATAGCAGATCTAGGAATGGAAATGGCGCTACCCAAGGGGATCCCTACGCACAAACACAACATGTCGAAGAAATGGACAAGGCTGGACAATGTTTTCATCACAGAACGCACCTTAGAAGCAATCACCGCATGCGACATGCTCCCAGGTGATCAAGGAGTCAACACCGATCACCTCTCCATAGTCACGGTCCTCGACCTGGAGCTTACAAAGGCCCTGCAGAAGACCCTCAGAAACTTCAAGGAAGTCGACTGGGAAAGCTTCACGAAAATGCTCAAAAGCAACCTCATACCTCTTGGCATCCCTGCCCATATTCACACGCAAAGTTTCCTCGACCACGAATGCGACAACATAACAAAAGTGCCACAAGACACAATTAAGAAGGAAGTGCCCATCACAGTGAACGTGCTCGAAAGCGCGTGCGTGAGAATTCGTGGGCAGAGGGTGGTTAAGGAGTAGAGGGGGGTTAGGAAAGAAGAAAGCAGCCAGGAAAGAAGAGGAAAGATAGCGGGAAATGTCCTTCAAGTGCCTGCGTTTGGGCCTGACTTCCAGGACAATCACACTAAGAGAGAGGGAAAGGGCGACCAGGCACTGAGTATATTCAGCACAGAGTAAAAGATTATATACAAAGGGATCCTCTAGCTAGGATAAGCAAAAGGAAAAGAACATAAGGAAACACGAGAAAGGCCACGTGGCCGAGGCAATCGAATGCGTGAAACGAAATCAAATGGTTTCAGGCTCAGCCCGAAGGCTGGCCTTACAACGGATATAAACCCTAAGTCCAAGCACTGGTGGTCGAAAGAGCTGAAGCTCCTGCACAGGGAAATGGACAAAATGGGCAGAAAAGCGTACAGCTACAGAAGACAGCCAGATCACCCCATACATGCTGAACTCACCACAGCCTGCAAGAAATATAGTAAAGCTATCCAGTATGCGAAACAACATCACTGGCGGGACTGGCTTGAAAAAGCCTCCAACCCAGACATCTGGACGGCCCATAAATACATATCTGCACTGGCCAGCAACGGAGGCAAAACAAGAATCCCCAACCTACACATAACAGACACAGAAGGCACACAATCAACCAACTGCAACTCAGACAAAAGCAAGGCGCTGGCAAAGACCTTCTTCCCAAAGAAGCCACAAGAACACCATGTCAACCTACAAGGCCAAAACTATCCTGCCCCAGTCTGCAGCGCAGAAGCAATCACCAGGGAACAAATCCGAAAACACATTGCGCATCTAGGCCCAGATGGTATCCCCAACATCGTTCTGATCAAATGCGCTGACATCCTGGTCGACAGGATATGGGAAATATACACCGCAATACTCAAGAAAGGACTGTACTACACTCCATGGAAAAAGTTCACGACAATTGTCCTCAGGAAACTGGGTAAACCAAAATACAATACACCCAAGGCCTACAGACCGATAGCACTCAACACCATGGCAAAAGTACTCACAGCAGTAGTTGCAGAGCAGCTCACTTTCTACTCGGAAAACACGAGCTACTACCTACTACGGAGGACACCCTGTGCGAACCACCACAGACGCCATGCATGCGCTCACCTACCAGATCAAAGATGCATGGTGCAAAAAGAAGGTCACCTCAGTGCTCTTCCTGGACATAGAGGGGGCCTTCCCAAACGCGGCCAACAATAGACTGCTACATAACATGAAGATGCGGAGAGTACCGAGCTCCCTGGTGAAGTTCACCTGCAACCTACTACGCAACCGCTTCACTACGCTGAAATTCGACGATTTCACTTCAGAAAGCATCCCATTAGACAACAGGATCGGGCAAGGCGACCCACTCTCTATGATTCTCTACCAGTACTACAATGCGGACTTGCTAGACATCCCATCAGAAAGCAACGAATCAGCAATGGCATATGTTGACGACGCAATTCTGATAGCAACTGGGGACAACTTCGAAGAAACTCACCAGATCCTCACAGACATGATGACAAGACAGGGAGGCGCCATTGAATGGTCTAAGGACCACAACTCCTGTTTCGAATTCAGCAAACTCACGCTAATGGACTTTGCGCACAGGAATAACAAAAAGGAGAGACGCCCAATGGAACTCCTAAACACCACACTGGAGCCAGTGAAAAGCACAAAGTACCTGGGAGTATATTTCGACCAACATCTAGACTGGGGGACACCACGCAACTACGCCCTAGAAAAAGGCACAAAATGGGCAGCTCAAATAAGGCGCGCTGCAGCACCAAGCTGGGGCATCACCCCAAAGCACGCCTGACAACTCTACATAAGCGCCGCAATCCCCAGAATACTATACGCGATAGACGTTTGGGGAAGTCACACAAGCAAGCAAACAGCATCCGGTGGACTGGGGAAAATGATAAGACGTCAAAACCGGTTGGAAGCCATACAAAGAGCAGGCACCCTAGCAATAACTGGCGGACTCCGCACATCGCCCACAGACACGCTGAACGCCCTGGCATATACTCTACTGACGCACCTAGAGGTAGAGAAACACCTCCACAGAGCAGCAACCCGGATCGCAACCCTCCTGCTGCAACACCCCCTACACAAACCCGCAAGAAAAGCTGCAAACAGGAGGACCAAAAGACACAAGTCACCGCTGCACGAGTTGATGCAGTCATTCAACATCAAACCAAACGATTTTGAAACAATCCCCGCAATAGGTAGAAACCTGGCCACGTCGCACAGAAGACCCTTCAAAATTGACATCGCAGACAACAAAGAAGCATCCACTAAAGCTGACGCCGAAGGGGGAGAAGCAATCAAAGTTTACTCAGATGGATTGGTGCAAAACGGCAAAGTCGGTGATACCCTAAGCTGCCGGTAAGCACTTCTAAGAGCAGCTAAGGACGTCGGGTTCGGGGAGGCGTGAAGCCACGCTGCCGGTCGTGCAGGCCTTCGCGGGACGCGTAACTTCGTACAGAGCTTCCTGTCGACTGGGGAAACGTTCCTCTAAGATTGCTAAGGGCGCGCGCGGATGCGGGACGCTCGGGAACGCGAGGAACTAGAAGAACAAGAGTGGCCACACTGCCGGTCGAGCTGGCCTTTGTGGGTAACGTAACTTCGTATAGGGCTTCGAGAGCTCTAAGCCCTGAGGGAAAGGGAACTGAGATTAACTGGAGATGAAGTAGATACAGAAGGTGTTTATATACTACCAGGCAGCCAAGATATAGATCTAAAGATGAAGGATGTCCAGAGAGCAACCAAACGAGATCGCAAGGCAAGGGGAAGGAAAAGGCCAACCGGCCGAAGCGCGGGAACATCCGGGCCGCCGGAGCGGTGCGAGAAAGTAATGAAAGATGCAAAAACGCCGATTTACCTGGCCAGCCGTGCGCTGGGCGTATTATCGGAGCCACAGCAATCCTAGTCAGACCGGGAAAAGAAACGCGCACACTCCATTACCACCTGGGAGTGACTAAGCACCATACAGTTTTCGAAGCCAAGCTAGTGGGATTAATGTTAGGACTACACCTAATCAAGACCGAAAAATTGGGGAGGACGAGCTTCGCCCTAGGAGCTGACAACCAAGCGGTGCTGGGAGCACTTGCAACGCCAAGCAACAGATCTGGACATTATCTAGCGGACAGCTGCATGACCACAGTGACAAGCATTCGCAAAAGCACAGGAACGGCTAACTATAGGCTCACAGTGTGCTGGACTGCAGGGCACGTCGGCATAGAAGGCAACGAGCAAGCAGACAAAGAGGCGAAAGAAGCAGCAGAAGGGAAGACATCATCAGCCACCGAACTCCCGAGGATACTCAGAAAACCTCTAAGGCACAACAAATTGGCAGCCAAACAACACTGTAAAAGTGTTCTGAAGGACAGCTGGAAGAAAAGCTGGGCAAAGTCTCCATGAGCAGACAAACAAAAACGCTTTGACACTTCCATCCCATCAGCGAAATTCCTAAAACTGATTAGCGATCCGAACATCTCTAGGAAGGGCACCAGTTGGTTATACCAACTGAGAGTGGGACATTTCCCGCTCAATGCTTATCTTTTCAGATTTAAAAGAACGGACAGCGCAAGCTGCCCGGTGTGCGGCCACCGCACTGAAAGTGTGCAACATTTTTTGCTTGACTGCCCAAAGTACACCCACAAAAGATGGGCCTTACTCAGAAAGCACAGAATCGCAGAAACCGAGTTTGCGAAGCTTACAGCGAATCCAAAATCCGTGCTGCAAATAATAAAGTTCATCCAGGAGACGGGGAGATTCGTGCAGGACAGAGATTGGAGGGAAAAGATGGCGGAGGAGAGAGGAATACGCAGAAGAAACGCTACTATCAACACCCAACAATAATCCCAACACACCCCACACCCATCCTCAAATTGCGACTCAAACTTCTCCACTACTTGCCGAACCCAGCAAACAAGGTTCACTCAAGACCCGAAGAGGAAGGCGGACGATGTAGGAAGCAGCCGTAAATCACACCACACCCAGGACCATTCGCAACCCACCTCACGCCTCAGCGGTATGCACGCCCCACCAACCTCAACGCTTGACAAGACGCTTAGCCATTCCCCTCAGGGGGATGGGGGAGACCTAGGATAAAAGGGAAGACCATTGAAAGCGGAGAGCTCCAGACATGTAGTACAATTAAAGTGTAGTGCTACATAGGACCAAGAGTCCTCAGGCGCACAATAATGGATTCAAAAAAAAAAAAAATCAAAGGAGTGGTATGACTTCCAGTCGTCAGGTGACTTGATAAGTGATAAATGATGATGTGACTGGTCACATCATCATCGGAGTTTGGAATTCAAACTCCGACCTCGGATTTCCCCTTTAGGAAGTTGATTATGTAAGACTGGGCCGTCACGGACTGGCCTTACCACATGAGTTACAAACCAAAGTTCCTAGGTTTGTGACAGGGAAGGTCTGAGTCACACATGCCTCCACAGGATTTCCTAGTTATAACCCCATACGAGCTCCCTAGGATCCCCATCCTAGGATCGCACCATCTGTTTGCTGTGTACAAATACTGTCCACATGTATATAAGACCCACCTTACCTAGCTTGTACAGTATCTTGGTCTTCTTGTAATACAAACCTTCTTGACTCATCATTCTCTCACTTCTCATCCTTGCATATCTCCTTGTGTGCTTGTCTCTCCTAGAGCAAGTCACCTTCATTGTCATTTGCCCAGTGGGACTCGCCCTGGTGCACCATCTGGTCACGTGCCCCCAAGCAGCTGTGTACCCCGTCACTTGCTAAGTTGCCCATCGTTGTGTTCACCATACCTGTTGCCTAAGTCAGGCTTGCATTAACTAGTAACACAACATTAAGACCAAGATCCCCTACTGTGGCATTCACAACCAGAGATCAGTGGCAGCGGGTTTTTGAACCCTATAATCTCCATAGGCGAGGAGATCACAACGTACCTGTTATATTCCTGGGAGTAGCGCGGTGGAGGATGCACAATGGAGTAACTGGATACTTTGTGGACATACCCACGTGACCATCACACTATTACCCAGTTGAGTTCAACTTTGAGCATATCTGCTGGGCCAAAGTTGCTTGGAACGCCCCATTGCATGGGTGGGACATAAACCGCCCAGCTGGGTCAGAATTCCACTGTGATATCAATCAACGTGAAATCCCCTCACGAGAAACTTGGGGATGACTTGACAGACAAAACACGCCTAGCTCTCAAGCGGCACCAGAAGATGCCTTGGAGTCAGGGTCTGATGAAGAGGAGGACGAAAGTGAAGAGGACCACCTCTCCAACGTAAATCCCAAAGAACAAGAGGAACTGGCCCAACTTGCAACAGCAGCGGTGGCAGTTACTATCCGCGAAGAATCAAACACCCCAGCTGAGTTCGATCTCCTCCCTCAGCCTGAAGAAATTTACATCCAAGAACCAGAAAACATGGCCACTGCCACCATTGCAGAAGTCCAAATGGAAGAGCAACTCCTCCTACCCATCAACCCAAACACAGGACACCGCGGAGAAGAGCTGGCCCCTAGGTTACCCATAGGGCGACATGACTACATCAATCCCTACACTGGGGAAAGATACATGGAGGAAGACCTGGCACTTCACTGAGTGGTAGGTCCAGACTGGGACGACCCGCCTAGTGGAGGAAGAAGGAGGGGAGGCTGGCCTCCAAATGATGGGTTACCAGGAGGAGGCGGAGGACCACCTGGGGGATGGCCACCAGTAGGACCACAGGGGGGGCCACCAGTCGTAGTGGCTGTGCCACCACTGGGTGGAAACAGCAAATTTGTGGGACAACCCCCCAAAGTATTCACTGGCGAGCGCACCAAGACGGAGGAGTTCCTCACTCAGTGGGAGCTCTATTGGGGGGTTAACAATAACAACACAGTGATGTCCAACCCCTATCAGTGAGCCATGATCTTCCTCACCTATATCTGAGGACCCAGCGTCAATGAATGGCTCGTTGCCATCAGTCGATGGCTGAACCGACAAGTAAGCCAGGAAGGGGTCCTCGACACCAACCCCTGGCTGTGGACCCAGGTCCTTGTTTTTACAATCCTAGCGGTGGACTCGTAGCCTCTGCGCTACTACCACTTAGTCGTAAGTAAGGTCATGGGAGGGGCTTAGTCAGCGGGTCCTGACGGTCACCAAGATCCTAGCTTTTACAGTCCTAGGTGACTCTCTGGATGGCTGCCTCACAGCTTGCAATAGAGAAGAAGATGGAGCTCTACACAGTAGAGGAGAGGAATGTGGAACAGTGTTGAATTCACAGAGAACAAGACTAGAACAAGGAATACAGAGTAAACTATGAGCCCTTTAAGTACTGTTTACAACTATTCTTTTATCTGTGGTTTTCCTATAATCTTCCAGGGACGCATAAGTGTGAGGCTAAATATAGAACGGAAGCATTTGAGTGTGAGCTGGCATGTGCTGGCAAGAATTCTAAAGAGAACATTTCCAAGACTGAGTCCAGAAAGCAGGAGGCAGAAGGAGAAATCTGAAATGATCGATGGCATGATCTGTGATTGTGACACTTGTCGCCTTCAATCAGTGGTTTGCCGATACGCTAGAGAAAGAGCATGCACAAGCCACCCTGAAGAAGGGAATCAAAATGAGAGACAGGGACATTGACGCATACGTAACCCTCTTCGAAAACCTCACTCGCCAAGCGGGTTACTGACCCGACTCCTCCCTCATGCTCAACTTCTTCACAAATGGGCTCCCCAAGGAGTTGTTTGAGAAGTGCTACCAATGGGACAGCCCCCACACCTACAAAGATTGGAAGAGAAGCATACTGCACCTAGTGTTTTAAGGTCCAGTCCGGTCCAGTCTTTTGGACCAGATCTGAGCAACCAGGACTGGAACCAGTCCATGCTGAAGGCAGATTAGTAAAAACCAGACTGTGACCACTACCAACCGGTCTATGTTGTTTCACTTGTATTTTGCAAAATACGCGTTGGTTGCAACCGATCCTTACTAGGGACCAGTTGAATTTTTGGTTGCAACTGGTTTCATGCAAAAAATGAGTACAATAAAAGGAACTAACTATTTCTACAATTGTGGTAGTGAATCAGTAGTACTAAGTGCCTCTGACCTCCCCAATGGCACTGCTGTTGCATGACTGTCATCACTGTCAGCCTTGATTGTCATTACTGTCTTGTTGCTGTCTTGTCATAGTTGTTGCAGTTGCCGCAGCCCAAAGCCAAGCTTGCACGTTACGACAACATGGCGTCAGAGCAGGGCATTCATGTGGCCACTGTCGTGGAAGGGTACTGGTTTGTTGAGATTGTACTGTTGTTGCGGTTGTTGTCGTATTGCTGCCACTGTGATGGTCATGTCCGAGTCATGGGGAACATCACCGTGTCATTGCAGTTGTGTCACCTTGTTGTTGCATGTAGCCTTGTTGCCATCATCATAGTCGCCTTGTCATTATCGTAATGTCATTGTCGTTGTCGTTTTGTTAGGGTCAGTGAATAGGCATCACAGCAGACAATGTCACATACCCGGCTAGCAAAAGCAGAGGTGTGTGGGAGGCAGTCTGGCAGAAGTTGAGCGAGGCCCATGGGGGGCCAGGGAAGGTGTAGCCAAGGGTGCAATGTGACATCTCGAGAACTGTAAGCATAGATGATGAGACAAGATCAACTTGTCCATGTGCGTGGGTCAACAGTCAGTAGAGGGCCGCCATGTCCTGTTTGGCTTCAAGCATCAAACACTCCCCCACTTCACAAAAGACGATTTCAGCCCTGAGGCACAGGGTTTTGTAGAGAACTCATATCTTTGGGGCCTCACTCCACACTGGCAAGAGTTCTTCTTCCATGCCATGGCTGGATGGGAAGGCCTGATTGACACTGCTGTCAAAACTGCCGAGACAGGCTACATCCAATGCTGCTTGGTGAAAGCGCTGGAGGACATGATGGTGAACTACAACGGCACAGTCCAGAATTCCCTTGGAGATGTACTGCAGTTTATTTACAGGGAGGATGGGATGGACAGTGCATTCATCAAGTGGCAGCGTATTGAAACATTCCACCTCCCTTGGAGATGTACTGCAGTTTATTTACAGGGAGGATGGGATGGACAGTGCACTCATCGAGTGGCAGCATATTGAAACGTTCCACCTCAGTGATTGGGAGTTTCACAGAAAGTAACAGGACATACCTGCTACAAGGGCTTAGCCATGTGAGAAAAGTAGACCATATGAGGTCCTCATTTGCGGCAACATGGTTGGGCAATATGGAGGAGGTGAGAGCCATAGTACTACTGATACATCGTGGGGCCATGGGCATGAAACGAGAGAGAAGGGGTAGATGTGGTGAGCGCTATGTGAAATGCAAAGGTGAGGGATGGGGCTGCCAGAATATTGCTGCAGAGAAGAAGGTAACATTGGTTGGGAGAGGTGAAGAGGATGATGTTGTCGACTTTGGTAAAGCATCATTTGGGTCAGCAATCAGTTTGAGAGTAGCGGCAAGGAGCCGAGAAGGTCTTGTGGGGGGTATTTGTGGATGCTAAATACAGTTGGTGAGTGAGGGTAGCCAGGCACAATATGGTGCACCTGTACCACCGGCACTGCAGAAGGAAGGGAAGAGGAAGTGCAAGAGAAGAAGACCTATGGTGCTGGAAGAGAAGATGATTCAAGAAGAGACAACAGATTTTGTGGATGAATGAAAAGATGAGATGGGTGAAAGCGCGAGTAATTGCCACTGTCATGGAGGAGTGACGTGACACTGAGACCCTGGACAATGGACATCCAAGTCTGGCCGCTGGGCTGTATGGGCATTGCTGGCACTGGCACTAGACCACACAAGCACACTGTAGCTGGGCAAGTAAAAATGTGAGCTTGCATGCGGGAGCGTCATCAAGTCCAAAGCAGCAATACGACTCTCTATGAGTATTATAGTACTACTAGTAACAATTTTAACTAATTTATGAAAAACCTTCAACTCAATAATATTCATCGGCTTCTTCGTCAGCATTGAGATCATGCCCAGCTTGTTCAACATCAGCAATAAAGAGGTCCTTGTACTCTTCAACATCCACTTGTTTGATTTCACCTGAGTTCTGTACTGCTGTATCAATGACACTGTGCCACCAAGCAAATTTCATCAGTTGAAGTTCCTCAAACTTTAGTGCCCCAAGTCTTGCACACTGATCTGTCGCAACCTGTTTGCTTGCAGAGAAGAGATGTTCGCAGGGGACAGAAGAGGCCTGACATGGGAGGAAGTTGAGGGCCATCTGTCCAAGGGTCGGATAGATTCGGTGATGGGTCTGCCAGTACTCAACAACGTCCATGTTGGGTTTTGCATCTCATGGTAGATTGGAAAGGTAGCGCCCTAGTTCTGCAACCCAGTCCTCCTCACCACGTGCAATCAGCATTCAATGATGCTGATCGAAGTCTGTCAGGGAAGGTCTTGACATTGTCGAGGAGTCTGAGTCTGGTACCATTTGCATTGGTGTCAATGGTGCTGTGCAAGTCTCCCAGTATTTTGCCATCTGCTTCAGATCAGTTACACTATCACTATGTGAAGGATTAAAGACACACTGTAGTTTCGAGGATCTTCCATGCCTCAGCCTCCCAGTTTCTCATGTTGAGGTTACCAGCGAGAATCTCCACCTCCTCCTCCTCTGCGCCACCCCATGCATGTGCAATATAGCTCAGCTTGTAATACGGATGGAGAACCAAGGCCAATACATAGCTTGGTTTCTCATTGAATCAAGAATAATACTTGTTGAGTTTCATGAGGCCATTGTTGATTGCATCCTTGTATTTGGCATATTGGGGATTGTCACATTTCACCTCCCATGCTGTTTGAAGCTCTTCAATTGCGGGGAGTGAACACCATGACATTAGTTTCTGTTCAGAAGAGAAGTATTCCTGTATCAGATTAGAATCCTTGAGAATCGACTTCGTGTCGAGGACCCTGACCCAGTCCATCTCAGTGATCTTGAACGCTGACCACAGGATTTTCTTGAAGACCTGGCCATCGTGATGGAGAACTGTTATTGGCCCAAACAACTCATCAGCTGCTGCAACAAACAGTCTGACTGCCTGTCAAAGACAATAGGCACAGTCAAGCATTTTGTATGCAAACCCCCATTGGACATTGCTGTGGAGTGGGATTACAAGGGGCATGGTAATACCAGATTTGATTTGAAGCTTGTTGAAGTATTCAATGCGCTGCCCCAAGCATTGGATCTTGACAGCAAGTGTGCAAATGGCAGCAATAACATTGAGAGATCCTCCAAGGACTTGGTTGCCAGGCAGATTGGGATCATATTCCCAAATCACCGTTGTTGTTTCCACAGCTGCTATTTTTATGATATGTCCCATAACATCAATAGTTCCAAGGTTGACAACATGTCCAAGGCACCTGGGTGAACAACTGAATAAAGGTCTTGAGACATGCAAGCGGAAGACCCACATCAATTGGTTTTCACATGCACTCCAAACTGGGAGGTTTTGGGACTCATGGAGATGCTGGATTGTCTGGCAAATTGTTCCATTGGCTGATGTGTTATCCAAGGTAACAGCCTGGAGTTTTGATATATTCTGACTGAAGATTCCTACATGGTCACACAGCCCCATGAAATAGCAACCTAAGTTGTCACTGTCGTGGGCCCCTGAAACACCCCAAAAAGCAATAACTTCAGACCACAACTTCCATTGCTCTCCTGTCACCTTGATCCAGTGTTGTAACATTCCACTGGATGTTCTTCCTATGTAAGGGCAATGCGAGCCTAACGATCACAACACACAATGAATGCACTCACCCGGTCTTGTACAATCTCGCAGAAGAGATGAATCAGGGAAGCCCAACAGATATTGAAGGCAACCCAAAGGGAAAAGAGGAGAGAACAATGGAAAGCGGTAGACAACCAGTGATCCACAATAGCGGAGGGGATAGTCAGCACACCAATGAAGGTGGCAAGGAAAGCTCAAAGAGTGAGAGGAGAGGAGATAGGATAGGGGAATCAGCACGCTGTGGCAAGCAGTAGAGGCAGGAGTTGGCAACCAAGGTCTATTCAGCACACAACTGGCAAGACAGCGCAGAGGTGGCAGGCATTGGGTGGTATAATCCAAGAACTCAAACTGAGGTCTTCAGCAACCATCAGCCTGTCTACTTATACTAGTCCAAGGAGGTTTGAACCCCAGCTTGGAACTTCGAAACCCTAGTATACGGATCCTAGGAATCAGTCATCACAAATGGTAACAGCCAATGGCGTAAGGCCCTCATGGCATGAGTCAGAGATAAGGAAACACAAGTTGTATGGGCGCAATCACAAACCAATCATAGTACAGCAGTCCATCAGAATCAAGGCACAATTGATAGGAACGTACAAGTCATCAAACACGAGGTGGTCTAGAGGCGGTCCAGGCACAAGCTCATCTGGACCCATCTGGTGTGGGTCTAGCCAGGTCACGTGCCAGGGTCACATGACGGGCGGACACTAAGATCACGTGATCTACTGCCAATATTCCTGCGGCTTCTGAGTGCTTCCAGGATGGTAGTGGTAGTCAGGTGACTCAGCTTTGGGTGCTTGGGTGTTCTCAGCCACAAGTCTCATAACTTGGCCTTCCTCCTTGGCATACTTATCAGTGCATGTCCTTCTCACGGCAGTATTCAAGGTCTTGGTGGGTGATCAGGGGATGGTTGAAGGCGAAAATGTAACAAGTGTGCGGTCATCCCCAGGAACGCTGCCTTTGTATTGTCTGCCAACCAGCCATCCACTGTTGTCAAGACCTTACCAGGAGCTGCCTGATACTTGGTGAGTTTCACTTTGTTATCCACCAAGCTCGTGTACTTACTGTTATTTCTTTCTGTAGATGCTTCAACCACTTCAAGCACTCATTGTGGACGTAAACGCCAATGTCATGACTACTGGGTAGGTCAGAAACCTTGGTTTTTGGCCTCATTGACACAAGGCAGTTTCAGAACAACTTGTTATTCACGACAGCGAAGGCCTGGATGTCAAAGACAAGAAGGATGGTGCACTGGTAAGTATTGCCCACTGACATATAATAGCACACTTACCTGGTCATTGCAAGCAACAAACTGGGCAATAGCATGCAATGCTGCCTCTCGTGTGAAGGTTTCTGTATGACTGACAAACTTATTGTCTAGTGTCATCTGCATCTTCACCTGTGCTCTGTCAATCTTTTCCTTCTCCTGTGCCTTGGCGAGCCTCGGAGGGATCACACAATGTTTGATGGATATGCCAGCTTGCTCACACTTTTGTTTGTATGTTGTGTAGTGCTTCCCACAGTGTTGGTGCAGTGTCGAATTCCCACCTGTCAAAAAACACTTGCAAATCCCAGTTTCAACAACTGTTGGGTCTCCCCTTTCAAAGAGTGAGCCCCACTATATCGTGATAACGATACCAATCCAAAACTTACTTGCATGTTAGGCACCAGCAACCCATCATCAATGTTTCTTTGCCACTCTTCTTGAAGTTCACCCTTACCTGGTCTGAAAACATCAAGTCCAAGTCCTTTGTCGTCTCACCCTTCATGGACAACTCCTCTCCGAGCTTGGCTTGGTGCCATTCCTCAAGATTGCTCTGTAGTCAGTCAATAACATGTGACACAGATGAAGATGTGATCAACATACCACAACTTGAAGATGCTCAGAATCTGATGTGCTGAGAGCAATGCCCTCAGGTTCATTGGGCTCTTCATTGCTATCTTCTTCAACAGACAACACCGGCTGAACATGGGCACTGGTATGTTTTTTCCCCTTCTGTTTTTGTCGCTTCCGTGACTGCTCCTCTGAGTCGTCAGATGAACTTGCCTTGTCATCACATGCTGCCTTCCGTTTTTGGCTGGTTGTGCCTCTGCCAGTAGATTGAGCTGCTTTTGGTACTTTTGTGCACTTGACCTTGGTGGGCATGATGACGGAGAAGCCAAGAACCAACCTTGCTTTGTCAGGTTTTTTCAGCTGTCAGGGTAAACATGTGTAATGTAGTAGTATTCGAACTTGAAATATCTGATGAAATATGGTAGCAGTCCTACATTCAACCAGTTCCAACTGGTTTTTACATGGTTGAGATGTCTGATGCAGCGGGAATGGACCGCAACAGGGTGTCACCCAAAACAGGTGCAACTGCAACCAACAGTCCAGTCTTTTTTCAGTCCATAGGACGGGACCTTAAAACACTAACTGCACCAGCAGGAACAGTGGATCCATATGAAGGCGCGACAGCAAGTGTTTAGCTCAAGTGCTGCAATGCCCAGCAGGAGGAATAGCGGGCTACCTTCCCCTCCTTACCAGGGATGAAGTGGGGGATGGATGCTGCCAAGAGGCCCACCACCTGACCAAAATACCATGGACACCTCAGCGGGGTGCACAAGAGGGAGGTTAGCAGGTTCAGAAGATGTCAACCCCAATCCCCCACGACCTCCGCCATACCAGCCAAGAGGAGGAGGAAGGGGGCGAGGACGAGGATGAGGAGGCGTACCCCGGGACCCAAGGACAGTTGTTTGCTACACTTGCAATCAAATGGGACACTTCAGTCATGATTGTCCACAGCAGGCTTGGGCTTCCCACCAGTGAAAGTGAAACACCCCAAGGGGACTGCCTCCCCCACAACCCAGCAACAGTTGTGCAACGGACACTGAAGACCCGTTGGGAGATGCAGCAACCCCCTGCCAGAGCGCCCAAGAGGAGGCAGGCGAATGGGTGAGGGGACTCCGAGAAGCCGACGGCTGTGGTCTTCCAGGAGTTGTGGCAGAAGGGGGATTTTCCGGACACCTGAACCCATCGGCCTGGGTAAGGGCTATCAATTGTAACAGTGTAATTGTGACTATGCAATTCCATTCTATGCACATTCCAGTTTCAGTCCACACAAGTTACTCAATGGCCGAAGTCAAAGCACTGGTGGATTCAGGGGCCACCAACAACTTCATAAAACCCCAGTTCATAAAGCGCATGAGATTGGGGACTCAACCCTTAGATTGTGCAAAGAAGATATTCAACATCGATAATATGGAAAATAAAGCTGGGCTGATCACGCACTATGTCGATCTCCAAGTACAAACTAAGGGGGTCACCAGGGAGATGCGATTCCTTGTAACCAACATCGGACAAGAGGAAATCATAATGGGATACCCCTGGCTCACCACATATGAGCCTCACATCCACTGGACCACCGCAACCATCAAAGAAGAAGCGCTCCTTATCATACTTCGGTCCGTCACCCCCTCCAGTGTCCCAAAGAGCATAAATACTGCATGCACCTTCACAGAGGATCAACCACTTGACAACATGGTCAAACGAGCCATAGTGGAGGAGCTATACAACCAGTGGAGTGATGGCGATGATGAAAACACCCTTGATCTCTGCACCACTGCCATGGAGCTCGCCATTGAAGCCCGCCAGTACCAAGAGGCGGTGCAAATCCCCAAGGAATACGCGGACTTCGCCAAGGTGTTCAGTGAAGAGGAATCCCATTGCTTTCCCCCTTCACATCCTTGGGATCACGCCATCAAGTTCAAACCAGAGGCTCCTGATGTGATCAACTGCAAGGTATACCCTATGTCGCAGGAGGAAGATAGAGAACTCCAAGCCTTCCTAGCGGAACAGTTGTGGAAGGGGTACATATGCCCATCAAAATCACCTTATGCCTTGTCCTTCTTCTTCATCAAAAAGAAGGACGGGAAACTACAGCCCATCCAAGACTACCACAAGATTAATGCAATCATGGTACGCAACCCATACCCCCTTCCGCTCATCCGTACTCTCATCACAGACCTGAGCAACACTGAGATCTACACTAAGCTCAACATATGGTGGGGGTACAACAATGTGTGCATTAAGGAGGGAGATGAGGGCAAAGCCACATTCAAAACACGTTACAGACACTTCAAGCCAGTGGTCATGTACTTCGGACTGACCAACTCCCCGGCAACATTCCAGGAGATGATGAACAACCTCTGCGCGCCTGCCATTTGTAAGCACGAGCCCCTTGGTACAACAATATGAGTATACATGGACAACATTAGCATTGCATCGCAGAACGGGTTGGCCAGCCACATGGTGGTGGTGCATGACATACTCCAGATCATCCTGGACAACGACTTATTCCTCAAACCAGAGAAATGTCTCTTCCACGTCAATTCCATGGATTACCTGGGGGTCATCCTTGGGAAGGGGGTGACGTGCATGGACCCAGCCAAAGTGGCAGGCATCTGCAACTGGCCAACACCAATGACAGTCAAAATGGTCCACTCTTTTCTCGGCTTCTGCAACTTTTACCGTCTCTTTATCCGAGGCTTTGCCTCTCACACATGGCCCCTGAACTGACTCACACGTAAAGACACAGAGTGGCGATGGACCAACGAAGAAGATTGCGCCTTCAACAAGCTCAAGGAACTGGTTACCTCAGAACCTGTGCTTGCCCACCTGGATCTGCAACAACAGTTTGAGCTGGAGGTGGATGCCTCGGGCTACATGGTGGGTGCCATACTTCTACAACGCAAAGAGGATGGAAAGAAGCACCCCATAGGATATTATTCGGCGACACTCAATGAGGTGGAATGCAACTACGACATATACGACTTGGAACTGCTCGCCATCATCAAAGCCCTTCGGCACTGGAGAGCACTGCTGGCCAGATCCCCACACAAGATCAAAGTCTACTCAGACCACATGAACTTGCAATACTGGTGCTCCCTGCAAAAGATAAGTCACCGGGTGGCCAGGGAAGTCCTTGAACTCTCCAAATATGACATATAGATTCACCACATCAAGGGATCTGCCAACGGGCGAGCTGACGCACTCTCCCGAAGGCCTGACTATGATCAGGGGGAAGGAGATAATGAAGGGGTCACAGTCCTCCCTGACAAGATGTTCATACGAGCCATGCAGCAGGAGGAAGGAGAGTCAGTGACACAAGTTATCCTCCCCGCAGACATGGAGCCTGCAGACCCCATCTATCAATAAGATGAAGAGAAACTACGCCCCTGGGTCAACGCTCATCACCTGAAGAAGATCGAGGGGATGTGGTACAAGGATAGATGTTGAGTGGTCACTGGGGGACTCTATGACAAGAGGAGTATCATTAATGCTCATCATGCGTCGCCAGTTTACGGACACCCAGGTATCAACAAAACTGCACAGCTGGTACAGTGCACATACTGGTGGCCCAACCTATTAAGGGACGTCTTGGGCTATGTCAGGGGATGTGCGGAATGCCAAAGACACAAAGCCAACAATTGACCTACAAAGTAGTGTTGGGGAAGTTCAGTTTGGTCCAGTTTGGGCCAGTTTGGGCCAAACTGGAAACTGAACCGTTTGGTTTCCCCCTGATTTCCTGAAACCAAAACCAAAACCAACCCAGACTGTTTATATCAGTTCGGTCTGGTTTAAACTCAGTTCCAAACGGTTTAGAGCCATGTGGGTTCGGTTCAGTCTAGACCGGGTTTAGACTTGGTCTCAGACCATGTACACACAAAAAACGCACAACGAATCACAGGATATATTCAGAAGCTATACATACAGATACAGCAATGATATAAAGTAAGGTAGTCGGTATATCTAGAGAGCTAAAGTACAAGAAAGCGTGTGTCTGAGATTGCGGCGCGACACACTTTGAAAGTCTTTGAGTTCGCGCATCTGGCAATTCTGACAATCACTCATAAATCAAAACTCAAGACTTGAATGTAACTTTCCATTCGTTTGGTAACCACATATGGACATGTAAAGATACGATGAAATAGACAATTTGCATTAGTTACATCTAAAAGTCCTAGCCACGCTACTCCTTCAGCAACATGTTCCCATCAATTTCAACTACCTCAGAAGGACCTCCAGCTCCTTAATGAGTACGGTGGCCTCAAGGTGAGCAGAGATAATGCCAGCCCTATACCCACCCTTGAGTAGCTGTACAACCTCAAACATTGTTGGCGAGAGCCGGTTTTGGAAATCAGTACTGATATGTCGCGCACTGGAGAATTGGCGCTCCAAGGACGTTGAGGACCCACAGATGGCGAGATAATCTCGAGCTGGAGTTCTGGAAGGCCATTGTCTTTGCAGAGCTTGACGAAGTATGCGCAAGCCTGCGGTGAAGAGTGGACTTGGTTGATGAATGCTAAAACCTTGCCAATGAGGTCAGCGGGGTTGAACTCCTCGGCTTTGATGAGATCATCTGCCTCGTCGATAGCTGCAGTGAGCTCCTCATCTATGTCATCTGTGTCGTTGTCAGCCACGGAGAGAGTTGCTTTGGTAGCTGCCATTGATATTGGACCGAGTTTGGTGATAAAGGCACGCGACGCACAATTGATAGCGTGCTCCATGCAACACCCATGCCGCTCCTTGGCGTTCCACTGCTGGCCAGTGGGATCGACCTGCATTCCTACAACACACATGGCCTTGTTGCAAACTGTCGAACCATCCAATGTACCCCAACCGAGTTTGGCAGGATCAACTAAACGATACTCGTTGAGAATCTCGACGATGAGAGCACCAGTGTTGGCACCAGAGTGGTTGCCAACAATTTTGTGGAACGCGAGGACTGTGTCATTGAGTTTCCAATCGTCGTCGATCCAATGCGCCATGACTGTGAGGTAGGGATCGGAGGAGCGTGAGGTGCCAGCATCAAATGTGAATGAGACTGCACTATCGAGGGCCTTTAACTTCTTGGCAAGAAGGCCCTTGACACGAAGGGATTTGGTGTAGATTTCATCAGTCATGGTGGTGTGACTGGGGATATTGCGTAGGACCATGGTGGGGCATAGGAACCTCAGAAGTGCCTTGAAGGATTCCTTCTCGACAACGGAGAATGACTGGTTCGAATGTAAACATCAATATAACGACAGTTAAAAGAAATCACACACCTGATTGTCAAGAACGATCCACTCGCAAACATGGGAGAGTAGTCCTTCTCGACTCCAAGTCAGTATCAGAGGAGGGGTGTGTAAAAATGAGCTAATATCGCTCTGCACGTTACTACCGGAGTCACCCCGTTTGATAGTAGGGCTCTTCAAGACAGCTGGAACGTTGTTCACCTCACACATCTGACGGTAGTACTGATAGTGGGCCCCTCCCTCTCGGCTGATGTGTGCGCGGAGAGTTGATGTCGCACAGGACTTCTGGTAGAACCCAACACCATGAGCGAGTTTCTTGTTCTTTTATACACAATAGTAAGATACGTAGGCAAAGATTGAAAAAAGTAAAGTACGTACTTGCAGACAGCACACCACCAACCAGCCAGCCATTCTCCACCCTTAAAGCACTTCCCCTTTTCGTAAATGAGGTTAAGATCCACACAACGCTTATCTACGGACTGAACACGGTGACCCTGTTTTCGTTTCTGTAGTAAAGTGTTAGTATATTAGTCTGCAGAATAAAACAAACGTACTGATATGTCCATACTGGACATCACATCAAGGTCTTCAAATTCCGAGCTGAAGTCTTCATCGTTTTCTTCATCGTTTTCGGAGTCTTGAGGATCCAGCTCTGAAGCTGCAGCCGTCTTCTTGGTTCTCTTTGAGTCTGAGTGGATGGCATCCCCAAGGTCTAAGTGAGAACACTTCTTAGCGACTGAGCGAGCCTTGGGTTTCTTGGAAGGTTTGGCCGTAGGGTCTATCACCAGCTTAGACTGGCCACGGAGTGCTCGAACACATGCAGAGGGAGCCCCACTGGCAGTTGATGGCGATGGCGAAGACGGGGTGGGAGTGATCGACAGCTCAGCTGCAGCAATCGGATGATCGTCATCAGCATCATGGTACTAGACATGGTCACGAGTGGAAGCAGACATACAGTGTGAAGGTGGGCGAGGGAGGAAAGAAATGCGGTATATTCAGGTGTTGCCAGGGAAGAAAGTTCAAGTGGAGTTTTAAAAATATTTCAGTACACACCTACTGGAGTTTTGGTTCAAACTGAGTTTGAAACGGTTTGGGACATTTGCCTAATCAGGGAACTGGAGACCAAACCACTCGGTTCCCGTGGGAATTTCCCAAACCTAAACCATTTAAATCAGTTTGGGTTTGGTTTAAACCCGGTTTGGGTTGGTCTGAGACCAAACTTCCCCAACACTACTACAAAGGCTCCTCTCTCCCCCATTTACCTGAGGCCAGAAGCCATGCCATTCGAGACTATTGCCCTCGACTTCATCACGAAACTCCCTATGTCACAAGGATGTGACTCCATCCTCATGATCACGGACCACAACTGCACAAAGGCTGCTGTATTCATCCCCTGTTGTGAAGAGATCACTGCAGAACCAACAGTGGCCCTCTATGCTAAGCACACCTTCCCTCATTTTGAGCTTCCCTCTAAGATCATCAGCGACAGAGACCCTCACTTCACGTCCAAATTTACCAGGGAGCTCTGCAACATCCTGGGCATTTTGCAAAACATATCCACTGCCTATCACCCCAGGACGGATGGGCAATCCAAGCGCACCAATCAGTGGCTGGAGCAATACCTTCGCTTCTGGGTCAATGAGCGGCAAGACAACTGGGTCTCTTATCTACCAATGGCGGAATTTATGCACAACAACTGGCCTCATGAGACAACAAGGAAGTCCCCTTTTGACCTTCTGATGGGGTACAATCTGCGCACTGTTTGGACTGATAGGCCCTCACCCATCCCACAAGTGGCACTCAGGGTCAAACAGTTCAAAGAAGCATGGCAAAGGGCGAAAGACCTTCTCATCAAGGTGCAGCAGTCATGGGTAAAGCACAAAGATACGCCCAGATACGCTGTAGGAGACCTTGTATGGTTGGAAGGGTGTCATCTCCAAACCAACCAACCAACCGCCAAGCTTGCGCCCAAAAGACATGGCCCGTTTAGGGTTGACCAGGTGATGTCCCCAGTCAATTACCATCTTGAGCTTCCCACGCAGTGGAGCATCTACCCTGTGTTCCACACAGATCTTCTCACACGATATCAAGAGACCATGACACATGGCCCCAACTATCAGCGCCCACCACCAGAACTGATTGATGGAGAAGAAGAATATGAGGTCGAGAAGATTCTAGACTCCCAATGATTCAGGCAGAAACGGAAGCTCCAGTATCTCGTCAAATGGAAGGGCTACCCTGACTTGGAGAATCAGTGGGTCAACAGGGAAGACATGTTGGCTGACAAAGCCATTTGGGACTTCAAATGATTAAACCCAGCCAAAAATGCATCGAACTGGATCGAGCCAGAAATACGTATTACAAATCTTATCGAACCATGACAAATATCCTAGAAAATAAGTCGAATTCCAAGTCGAAATGTCTAATGTATTCTAAATAATCGAATGAAATATTCGCCTGAGAAGTTTCATGGCGAATCTGGTAGAATGGAATAGAATGGAATTCGATCTAAACCGGCACGCTCGTAAGGCAGTCACATACAAGCGAGTTAAGTTGCGAATATCCACGTTCTGGTCAAGGTTCTGGTCGCTGGTTGCACGTCCCCCTCGCCCGCCTGTGTAAGCTCGCCGTATATGTCCGGTCCAGCAAGAATATACTATTGTGATTGCGAAGCAAGGTGCAAGGGCCAGCGAAATGAGGTATCGCGTACAACATTCTACGGTCACAAGAAATTTCGCAATCCATTGGCGCAATTTACCCCGCGTTTCCAAGCTTTCCTGGATGGCCTAGAACCTCCAAGCACGGGGACATCCCCCTCGTCAAGTAATCCCCGCAGGCATGCCGACCTACATGTTGCTGGTCCTTCGAACAAACGTCCACGGGTGTCTGAGAACAATGCCCAAGACAACGCCACTTCGCCTGTAGAGTACCACTTCACGCGCGATAAAATACATTGCTCACGGTACATTCATAGGAGCCCACAGATACGACACCAGATCCCCCGGATGAACCAAGTGGTCTTAATGATATAGGGCCGCCATCTAGTGCTGCTGGCGACAGTCTGGGTGATCTGGGAACCGACGATAATCTTGGGTCCGGGCCGCAAGATACACCTAGAGAGACTGGTTTTGCAGAGACTGGTCCTGAAGCCCCCCGTCGAACCTTCCATTGCCAGATTTACCTGATCCTTCGGGTTTGGTTGGGGATCTCCTAGACCAGGGACTGATTCGCCTGGAAGATCTCAGACTTGCTGCAGACTTTATTGAAGTGCTCCGGTTGGCGTCCCTGGACGACCCCATCAGCGGGTTGTCCGCTGAGGCACTTGATCGGCTACGTAGTCCTTCGCGCGATCAGCCCGCACAATTGATCGACGAGGACAGTCGATATGCAATAGATCTTTATCTAGCCAATCCCTCAGAGGCGACATACGAGGCCAATCGTGCAGCCTCTCTTCGTCGCCACCCAAACACCTCACTGCAATCGTATTATAAAACTAAGCGACTAATAGCTGAGCTCATGGGAATAGAGTCGATTGTGCACGACATGTGCATCAATTCTTGTATTGCGTACACTGGCCCGTTCTCTGAGCTCGACTCTTGTCCGATGTGCTCAGAAGCTAGATACGACCAATTTCGCTTAGAGGCTAGCTCAGGGACAGAGAAAATTCCCCAGCAGGAGTTTCACACCATCCCGATCGGGCCTCAACTGCAAGCGTTATACCGTGATCCCGAGAGCGCGAGGCGCGCTCATTACCTCTGTGAGGAGAGATCCAGGGTCCTAGCCAAACTAGATCAGCGTGGCTGCCTGGAGGTCTATAGTGATGTCTTGCACGGCTCCGACATAATCGAGGTGTTCCAGGATGGGTGCATCGGCGAGGACGACATCGTGCTCATGTTCTCAATCGACGGGGCCCAGTTATACGCGAAAAAGGTGTCCGCGTGTTGGATCTACATATGGGTCTTGTTCAATCTCTCGCCCGATCTGAGGTAAGAAGAACCACGTATTCATAGGAGGATTTATCCCTGGGCTGAGAAACCCTAAAAACACAGATTCTTTCCTTCTCCCGGGTCTCTATCATCTGTGCGCCCTGCAAAAGGAGGGCCTCGCGCTTTGGGATTCTGCCCTGGATCGGCAAATGTGATCGAAAATCTTCTTGGCGTTGCTCACCGCCGACGGACCAGGAATGATGCACGTCACTGGACTTGTAGGCTACCATGGTAAGCACGGTTGTCGGCTTTACTGTGGCCTGCCTGGGCGGCGTGAGCTGAATGGGAAACATTACTTCCCTGCGCTCTTGAAGCCGAATGATTATAGTATTGACGGTTGCACGCACACTGATGTCAATATCTGGTCTCTCCCAAGACCCTCGGCCGAGATCTATAACGTGAACCTCAGGAATGTAGTCGTGGCCCCTAACGATACACAATATAAAGCCCGTCGCCTTGCGACTGGTATTTCCAAACCATCTATATTCTCTGGGGTCGATCCTTTGTCTACGCTGGGACTTCCGAGATCCGCAGGCTCGGATATCATGCATCTGGCTGCTCTGAATATCTCCGACCTCATGATCAATCTCTGGTGTGGCGCCATTGACTGTACCGCGCCGGACAACAGAACTACTTGGACTTGGGCCATCCTACGAGGCGATACTTGGCAGCGGCATGGAAAGTCTGTGGAGGACACTTTACACTACCTCCCGAGTTCTTTTGATTGTCCCCCACGCAACATCGCTGAGAAGCTAACTAGTGGCTACAAAGCATGGGAGTTCTTACTGTATCTCTATGGCTTGGCCCCTGGTCTGTTGTATGGTGTCCTTCCTGAGGTCTATTACTCGAACTTCTGTAAGCTCGTGCATGGTATCCGACTTATGAACCAACACAGGATCAGTCGCGCGAATGTACGCGAAGCCCACTTGGCCCTGAGCTCCTTTGCTCAGGAATTCGAAATCATCTACTGTCAACATCAAAAAACGCGCATCCATTTTGTGCGCCCTTGTGTACATTCGGTCATCCATTTACCGCACGAGGTCGTGTGACTTGGCCCCCTGGTGTGCTCGTCTCAATGGACCCTCGAGCGCACCATCGGGAATCTGGGTGAGGAGATCAAACAACACTCCAACCCATTCGCCAACCTTTCGCAACATGGGATTCGGCGTGCTCGGGTCAATGCGCTCAAAGCAATGATCCCGGACCTCGATGAGGATCGTAGCCACTCTCTCCCTTGAGGGTCTAAGGATCTCGGGGACGGCTTTGTCCTACTACGCGCGCGGGACGTCACCCCACACACTCTCAGAGATTGCGAAGCAGATGCCCTGCGTGATCTATTCCCTTCCACCCCACCCGATGTCGCTGTACGCAGGTGGGCAAAGCTTCGAATTCCCACTGGGCAGAACTGTTACAGTGCTTGGAAGGAGAAGCAGAAGCCCCTCGAGAAGCGACGCACAGCGCGGAACGTCAAGGTAAGTCATGCGCCTCCATCCGCGTGCATAAACACTGACCGCATGGATCTTAGCTTCTCCTTGGCGATGAAATCCGCATCGCTGAGGTATACTTCTTCATCCATGTCCATCACGAAGAAGGAGACAGAGCTCTTGCGCTCGTCTCTCTATATTCCTTACCCGATTCGACTCTACTTAGGATTTCCATGAAGACACTCTGGTCTTGTAAGTATCTAGGAGATGGCGCACTCAAGTTCGTCGATGTCAAAGCCATTCAGTCGGTCGTTGCCATGATCCCCCATAGCCTGTCAATAGACGGCCGACCAGCTGAGGACCGCCACTTTCTAGTTGAGAAGCCTGGCCTTGACGTCGCCTTGATGTCAGGCGTCGAGGAGGACATGTCAGGCGAAGAAAATGTGGCCGCGGATGCTGGGAACTAGGGAGAAATGTCGTATAACACTACATCTACGTAGTGTATTTCTAGGTAAATACATACGAAGGGTGGAAATGGAGTAATGCGCTATGCTTGTTGGTCGGCTCACTCGTGTGCATTTAACTTGCTATTATCCAAATCCGGTAAACCGAATGGAGTTGGCGCGAATCCGCGCCACGCGTTCCAACCGTGCCCAGACCCCTATTTGGAAGGCGTCCCGAAGCAACCAGTTTCAGCAACCCCAAAATGGTAGTATGATTCTCGTATTTGTGCTCGGTCTACCCAGCTAGCTACACTGACTGCACATGGATACAATGGAATTACCCCAACGACTTTGCGTCGTTGGGAGAACTCGACTCCTCCTCAAAAGAAAACGCACAAGTCACTCTTTGCCTCATGCCACCACCTAGCTCGCCCTCCATCCCTACAATGCAGCCCTCTGCATTCAGTTTCACCGACATGCTCATGGACAGGAACGACTTCATGATGTCCGGCAACGCAACGGGCGTAGGTGTGACAGGCGCACTGCCAACGCCACATATGGACGCGACCCCTTTGGCACCACTTTTACCCACCTTTGGATCCGGATATGGTACCGGGGCGCCGATCCCACTCGTGGGGCAAGAATCCCCCGCATATACAAGGCTCCGACAACTATGTCAACAAAGTGATACTAGGTTACGCCAAGTCACGCATGACTACGAGAGCCTTCGGTAAGTATATCAACTCTGTTTTTGCAAAGGTTATTACTATAATAAATCACCCAGGGTCACCCATGAGGAGCTCGTGAGGTCACATGGGCGCCTCCTTGAGGCGCACCTGGAAACGTCCAAAAAATTACAAGCGCGCGAAGTGGAGCCCATCCAGAGATCCACGCAAGCTTCGGAAGACCCGCAAACCAACCCAGGTAGCGCTGGTTCTCGGCACCCTTCCTGGGGACTGGTGCCATCTGAATTCCCCCTCGTGAAATATTGGAGGAGACGAGCATGGAGGACCCACGACGACAAAGGGAAGGACTTGACGGTACTGGCGAGCTCAAGCGGTCAGCGAGGCGGTGCAAGAGCTGCTAAGGGCGAAAACATCATGATGCAATATATCGAAAACACCGATGGCACTCCGATCACTGGCGACGTTGCAGCCGATATGCGCTCGTTCGCGCGCTCGCTATGGGTCTAACTCAACACCCGACATATTAGTGTTTCGAAGTCCTGTCCTATGGACTGAAAAAAGACCATGGACCCAACTGGACCCAACTGATGGCAACTGGACTTTCAGTTGCAGTTGCATGTAGTTCCAACGTGGTCCAGTTGCAGTCTATCAATAATTCAATTCATCAACAGACTGCCAAAAGACCAGTTGCAACCGGTTGCAACTGGTCTTTGACAGTTGCTGAGTTTCAATGGACTGCCATCGCGGGTTCGCGGGTTTTTGCGGGCATGCAGATCACTGCGACGTGTGTCAGCATGTCAACACTGACCAAACAACCACCATGTCAATCAACCACCCTCGTCGACCGCGTTGTATTGACCCTCAAACAAGCTAAGTCCTTTTTCCTTATCCTTTTACTTAAACTAACTACAATGTGTTTTTTTTCTCTAGGTTTTAAAACATTCACACGACGCCGTCACGCCTCGACACCGACGCCGCGCCGCGTCTTGACGCTGCGACACCGACCCCGTGCCGCGCCCTGGTGCTTCGACACCAACACGGCACCGCCACGCCACGACACCGACGCGGCACCGCAGCAACACGGCGCCCTGGCGCTGCAACACGACACGGCGCTGTCACGCCACGACACCGACGCGGCGCCCTGGCGCTGCGACACGACACGGCGCTGTCACGCCACGACACCGACGCGGCGCCCTGGCGCTGCGACACGACACGGCTCTGTCACGCCACAACACCGACGCGGCGCCGCACCAACACGGCGTCTTGACACTGCGACACCGACCCCGCGCCGCGCCCTGGTGCTTCGACACCGACGCGGCGCCTTGACGTTGCGACACCGATGCGGCGTATTGACGCTGCGCCCTGGTGCTTCGACACGGACACGGCACCGTCACGCCACCACACCGACGCGGCGCCGCACCAACACGGCGCCCTGGCGCTGCGACACGACACGGCGCCGTCACGCGGTGGTATGGCGCTATGACACGGTTGAGATAGATAGATAGATAGAACTTGAATGTAATTAGCTTGTAGCTATAGAAGAAATATATGGTATTATTCTCGTTGTAGACCGGTGTAGACTGGTTGTAGACTGGCCAAAGACCGGTTGAAGACCGGCTGTAGACCGGTTGTCGAAGAGACCGGTTAAGACCGGTCCACAGACTGCAACCCAACCGACGTAGACCGGTCTTACACGGTCCGGTCCGGTTTTTTAGATGGGTCGAGAAATTGTGGACCGGTTGCGGTCCCGGTCTTACCCAAATTAGGTAAAAAAACCGGACCGGACCGGACTTTCAAACACTACGACATATTGCCCCGCCAAAGTGGGGCGACACATCGATGACTATTCGTGAGAACTTTCATTTCGAAATGGAGTCAAAATTCTACGTACTCTGACTTTGCGACAATCATTGGAAGTCTCAAGCAATCGCTACTGCGATATACTCTCAATGGCACGGGAGGTTTGTCACTGGCCAGGTCACTAGCAAGAAGCGAGCCGTCAAAAGCGAAGATGACCCAAATGAAGAGCCGGCCGCGAAGCGGCATAGAGCCACGAAGAGCGACCCCTCCCCGGGTCCCACGTCGGATTGCGAGTCAAACGACGGCGATGCCGCGAGCATGCCTAAGGCGATCATCCCGATCGACCCACTGTAAGTATCGGTTTCGCTCATCCCATTCGTGTCTATCTTACTATCTTACTCTATCACAGTGCAGACGTATTCGACACCCTGGATGCGACGCCATTCGCCGTCCTCAATCAGGTACCCGAAGAAATACCACCACCAACACCAGTCTCAAGCGTTGCCAAACTTCCCAGCAACAGCAACCCGGGGGGCACGCAGGCAGTTGGCCGCGGGACATCTCCCCCTCTATCTTCTGACTCCATGGCACCCGAACCGGGCCCTTCCCTAGTCGCGCCAACCACACCGTCCCCTGCCATCGAAACCCCAACAAGGCCCTCTTCTGGCACCCCGCCACCGTCGCCACCTGCCATTGAGCCCCACATACCTGGGTCAACGGGCACGCAGATCAGTCCAGGCACACCCACGGATCTACGCCCTGCCCCTGCCCCTCCTCCCAACGCTTCTCTTGTCCCGCCCTCGACTTCGGACGCGTCACACAGCTCAAGCACAATGCCCTCGTCGGGGACTGGGGAAGAAAAGAAGACGTCAAAGACGCCAAAGAAATACACGGGCAAGGGTAAGATGATACCGGGGGGCGCAATTACCGCAAGGTGGGTGTCTCCACACACTCTTATGGCATCACTGATGCATTCACTAGGAACATATGCGCTAGAGACTGGTGCGTCTCACATCCCGAGGGAACCAAGGGCGAATTCGCCAGACATTGGGACACTCTGGACCCGGGATCCAAGGCGGTGAGTTCCCCTTTCACTGTGCGCGATGATACAAAGCTCAAGACATATGTACATACAGGCCTACAAGCACAAGGAGACCGATGCAAAGGCATTGGCAAAGGTGCGTTACTATGCCGTCTTCTGCGAACCGGGCTGAATATTTTGCTAGGGAAAGTCTATGGGTCGGTCCTAAGCGACGCTGGACTGAAGGCGCGACTCCGAGTCAACTTGCGACTCAGATGCGAGG
Source organism: Lactarius pseudohatsudake (assembly GCA_021525015.1). Taxonomy (NCBI): domain Eukaryota; kingdom Fungi; phylum Basidiomycota; class Agaricomycetes; order Russulales; family Russulaceae; genus Lactarius; species Lactarius pseudohatsudake. Next base: position 15,714 of record JAKELH010000278.1, on the reverse strand, counting down.
GTACAGGTAACGCGCACTGGTGCGCAGGTGATTCGATAGGATTCGTACTGTAATAAAAATACTGTAGTTCGATTGTATTCAATTGCATTCGAGAAATGGACTTTTTGATGAATTAAAACAAATGATTTCGAATTTCGAAAATTCGAGGCCATTCGACCGCATTTGATAAGATTAGATATGAGTTGCCAAATAAGGTTCGATGAGATTCGATTACATTAGGGTCTTTCAAAGTTAACTTATTTTGGTCCCTTATTGGACCCATTATAACGTCCATTAAGCCTGATTTTGGTGTAAATATGATGTTAATGTGAAAATTAATAAAATAAAAATGGACCAATAATGTCCAACTTTGAAACCCCCCCCCCGAAAAAAGCCAATAATGAAATTATAATGAATTATTTTTGTGCCTCGGAGCCCCTGGCAACGTTTTGGCTGGGTAAATATTTTTCGATCTCCACTAGACCAGATTACTAGTTCCAATTCAGAGTTCATAAAATGTAGTCATATTTGCAGTCTTACATAAAATAAAATGAAACTCAGTTTCTTTAGCAGCCCCCCTTAATGAAATAGAAATAATTGTGTTATGTACAGTAGGAGCCCCCTCCCATCCTTAAAAAATCAAATTATTTGTCCCTTTTTTGAGATCATTTCCGACTTAATGGTTTGCAAAATGGTATTGTAATGGTTAGGTAATGAGACAAAAAACCGAAGGCACTCAGGGAAGACTCACTGGGGCCGAATTTATACTCAGCAACCAACAGCGGCCACCCTATCCACCTAGAGGAGGGCCCAGAACGCGAGGCAGAGGAAGGGGGCTACCCCGAGACACAAGGGAAGTCATCTGTTATACCTGTAACCAGAAAGGACACTTCAGTCGCTATTGCCCGCAGAACCGAGACACCGTATCAAACAGCAGTAATCGGAGGTCAGAGACGGACTACTATGCACAAGAACCGAGGGTCGAAGCACGCGCGACAATGACCCCACAACAGCAGGCGCAGGAATGGCTCCAGGGAGTGGCTGGAGCTTCGGATGAAGTAAAAGACCTGGTCCTCCAAGATCTGTGGGGGAAGGAGGGTTTTCAAAACGCCTAAACCCGTCGGCCTGGGTGAGGGCGCTCCGTTGTAATTCTGTAATCATCACACGCTTTCGATCGTTAAGAATTCCAGTTTCCGTTCGAACGAGTTACAACATGGCCGAAGTAAAAGCACTGGTGGACTCCGGAGCCACAGACAGCCTCATTAAACCCGCGTTTGCCAAGCGGATGGGGATCGGTCTCCAGGAATTGGAGACCCCCAAAAAGATATGGAACATCGACAACTCAGAAAATAAAGCAGGGCTAATCACACACTGCGCAGACCTTGACGTCCAGACCAAAGGGACCCACAAAACAATGAGGTTCCTGCTTACCGACACGGGGAACGAAGACATCGTCCTCGGCTACCCCTGGCTAGCCGCCTATGAACCGCAGATTAGCTGGCAACACGCAGTCATCAAAGAGGACGCATATCCTGTGGTCCTTCGTACCACACACCCCACAGACAGAGGGGTAACCATCGCGTTCGCCCCTACTGAAGAGTTCAGTAAAGAAGAAAAGCGCCACGCGATACAGGAACTCTACAGCGAATGGGAAACAGTCAAGGCGCGTTCCATCGCCACGGATCTGGCTATCGAAGCGCAGCAATTCACCAGCACCACCGAAATACCAAAAGAATACGAAGACTTCGCAGAGGTGTTCAGCGAAGAGGAATCCCGTCAATTCCCGCCTTCGCGACCCTGGGACCATGCCATCGAATTCAAGAAAGACACACCAGACGCCATCGACTGCAAAATCTACCCCATGTCGCGTGACGAAGACGCAGCCCTTCAAGTATTCCTGGACGAGCAACTGGCGAAGGGGTACATCCGACCATCAAAGTCCCCCTACGCCTCGCCCTTCTTCTTTGTCAAGAAAAAGGATGGAAAGCTCCGACCTGTCCAGGACTACCGGAGGATTAACTCGTTCACTGTGCGTAACCAATACCCCCTCCCGCTCATCCAAGAACTCATCACGGACCTGGGAAACGCGGACATCTACACCAAACTCGACGTCTGCGCGGGGTATAACAACGTCCGCATCAAGCCCGGCGATGAGGGGAAGGCCGCGTTCAAAACCCGCCGCGGGTTCTTCGAACCGCTGGTTATGTACTTCGGCCTCACTAACTCACCAGCCACCTTCCAAGAAATGATGGACTACCTCTGCGCCCCCGTCATTCTGAAGCATGAGCCGCTGGGTACCACCATTCGAGTATACATGGACGACATTGGCATCGCCTCACGCAGTGGCATGGCGGGCCACATCGCAGCGGTACGTGACATACTCCAGATCGCAAGGGCCAACCACCTGTTCTTCAAACCAGAGAAATGCATCTTTGGCGCCCCGTCCATCGATTACCTGGGGGTAATCCTTGAGAAGGGGGTGACTCGCATGGACCCGGTCAAAGTCGCGGGCATCCGCAACTGGCCGACGCCTACTACGGTCAAACAGGTCCGATCTTTTCTCGGCTTCTGCAACTTCTACCGCCTCTTCATCAAAGGGTTTGCCACACATGCACGCCCACTAAACAGATTAACGAGGAAAGACACGGAGTGGCAGTGGGGACAAGCAGAGGCGGACGCCTTCGAGAAGCTCAAGACACTGGTCACGAGCGAACCAGTACTGGCACACCCAGATCAAGAGGAACCATTCGAGCTGGAGGTCGACGCATCAGGCTTCGCAGTAGGCGCTGTACTCCTACAACGCAAAGAAGACGGCAAGCGACACCCCATAGGTTACTACTCGGCGACATTGAATGAAGCAGAGCGCAACTACGACATCTACGACCTAGAGTTACTGGCCATCGTCAAAGCCTTCCGCCACTGGAGGCCCCTACTCGCGGGCTCGCCACACAAAACCAAAGTGTTTTCCGACCACCTCAATCTGCAATACTGGAGATCACCACAGAGGATAAGCAGACGCATCGCAAGGGAAGTACTAGAACTATCCGAATACAACTTTGAGATTCACCACATCAAAGGCATGGCCAATGGAAGAGCAGATGCGCTTTCCCGACGACCAGACTACGACCAAGGAGACAACGACAACAAGGACGTAACAGTCCTCCCCGATGCACTCTTTGTACGAGCCACACAAGTCGAGACGATCATGCCAAACACTCTGACAATTGAACCTGGGGAGATGGAACGACCAGACGCGACGTACCACCAGGACGAGAACTATCTTCGCCCATGGGTAAACGCACATCGGCTGAAGAAGATCGAGGGCACTTGGTATAAAGAAGGGAGACGAGTGGTGACGGGCGGACTATATGACAAGAGAAGTATCATCTCCGCTCACCATACACCACCAGTCTATGGACACCCGGGTATTAACAAAACCGCGCAGTTAGTCGGACGGTCCTACTGGTGGCTGAACCTCGTCCAAGACGTGCTGGACTATGTTAAAGGGTGCGCCGACTGTCAAAGGCACAAGGCAAACAACCGACCAACCCGCGCACCACTGTCCCCAATCTATCCGAACCCCGAAGCGCTCCCCTTTGAAACCATTCGCGCTAGACTTCATCACCAAACTCCCCCAGTCTCAAGGATTCGATTCAATCCTCACCATCACAGATCACGACTGTACCAAAGCGGCCGTCTTCATCCCCTGTCAGGAGGAGATCACAGCGGAGGGAACTGCTGCCTTATACGCTAAGCACGTCTTCTTGCGATTCGGACTCCCCTCCAAGGTAATCAGCGACAGAGACCCACGCTTTGCATCCTGGTTCACAAGGGAGCTGTGCAAGATCTTGGGGATTTCACAGAACGTCTCCACCGCCTACCACCCTCGGACGGACGGACAGTCCGAACGAACTAACCAGTGGCTCGAACAGTACCTCCGCTTCTGGACCAATGAGCGGCAAGATAACTGGGCAGCGTACCTCCCTATAGCGGAATTCACGCATAACAACTGGCCCCACGAGACCACAAGGAAGTCCCCCTTTTACCTCCTGATGGGGTACAACCCGCGCGCTGATTGGATCGATAGGCCGTCGCCCATACCCCAGGTAGCGCTGAGAATAGATCAGTTCCAGGAGGCTAGAGCGCAGGCTAAGGCGCTCCTCATCAAGGCACAAAAGTCATGGGTTAAACACAAAGATACGCCCAAATACAAGGAAGGCGACCTCGTGTGGCTGGAAGGACGCCACCTACGGACCAACCAGCCAACCGCGAAGCTTGCGCCCAAGAGACACGGCCCCTTTAAGGTCACACAGGTGATGTCCCCAGTCAATTATCGCCTAGAACTTCCCACGCAGTGGAGTATCCACCCGGTGTTTCACACCGATCTTCTCACCAGATATCACGAGACGGCGAACACATGGGCCAAACTACCAGCGCCCACCACCGGATTTGGTAGACGGAGAAGAGGAATACGAGGTCGAGAAGATTCTAGACTCGCGAAGATTCGGACGAACACGGAAACTCCAGTACCTCGTGAAATGGAAGGGATACCCCGACTCGGAGAACCAGTGGGTCGACCGGAGCGAAGTATTCGCCGACCAGGCCATTAAGGACTTCAAAGCGCTGAACCCCACACAAGAAACATATAAGGGGGCTTCACTACGAGCTAAGTCCCTCAGCAACCACTGCTACATTCCTCTCAACCTGTCTACCTCCGCACAATGTCTTCCTGTTCACTCCCGTCGCAGTCCACCATCGACACCGTCAGTCGAGGGCCTTGTCACCTCCCATGGGCCCGCGACCCGCTGAGGACGCCATCGCCGTCCTCAGAACCTTCCCCGACCCAACCATCGGAGGCGTCGCCGACTCCCCTGGTGCGCAACCTCTCACCGCCGACTACGACGTCTCGGCAGAGGAGGAGCGCGCCATACTCAGCATCGAGGCGCCAGATAGCCTCGTTCAACACCTTGACGGACACGGTGACGCTGAACCTGTCGAGGTACCACGTGGAGTTCGGGCCCGTGCGGCCATGGAAGAGAGATCGTGAAGGAGTGGAGGGACGAGCAGCTGCGGAGGGTGCAGCGACGGCAGCAGGAGCTGAGGCATCGGCGCCTCTTGATGCGGACTGGGGTCTGGCCGAGGATGCTGCCGACGACTACCCAGCTACGCACCCCCTCATTCGCTCCACCACAGATACTGACGACCCACGCGAGACTCCCTACTCCCTCAACACCGACGGCTCCCCCATGTACAAGCGGGACCTCGGAGTCATGGGCCCTGCCGTCCACCAACCCCTCGTCACCCTCAACACACGCGTCCCCACTGGCTTCAAGGCCAACCAGGGGACGGACTACATACCGTTCCGCATCGTCTCCCCCGACGGGGTTGAGCGCGAGGCCCGCTACGTCCAGGTGATCATGGGGCCGGACCCCCTGGTCGTGGGCATCATCGACGAGTCGGACAAGGTCTACGCGCGCCCCCTTTACGCCTGCTCCCCGCTTCACCTACGGCGGGAAGCCTATCTACCCGAACAACGACATGGTCCTCTTCACCGAGGCCTTCGAAGACCGGGCGCGCGTCGACCGCTGCCTCGACGCCATCCACGACCCCTCCCTCACAGCGGAGGTCCACCGCTACCGCGCCGCGGCGCGCGAGGAGGAGCGCCTCAATCAGCGGAGTCGACGACCTCATCGCCGCCCTAGGGGGAGGTCGCCGGGAAGTCGACTGCGAGCCGCCGCCGTCTGGAGATGGCCAACGCCATGGAGCGCATCGAGGACGAGGCGGGCACCATGGTGGATCACGAGTTGACGAGGAAGAAGACACGCAGGGGTCGGAAGGTCGGGCAGCAGCCGCAGCGTACTAGGATCAGGTACGAGGAGGAGGGCTTCGGAGCGTCGGGACGTCGCACCTAAAGAGGAGGTGATGTTGCGATCGGACTCATCGGTACGGACTGCGGACTCGTGGGGTTCTGACTACCCTAGTATTAGTCAGGGACAGTCGTCTCAGTCAGCCTCAGGGCTGTTATCACATGTATGTTTCATCGGACTTGTGACTCGCTCCTAGGATAGTTGTAGTAGGGTTCGAGCTACTATCGCTACTGGGTACCCTACGTTCAGGAGGAGCTTCAAAGCTCCTCGACAATTGTATAAAGGACTAGTAGTACGAAGACCGAGCTCCCTAGCTTGGTCTTCTTGAATCATCAGTCCTATTCTCGTCTCCTCCCTTCTTGTCTGTCTCCTTCTCTTTCTCTGTCTATTAGTGCGTCTGGGTCTTGTAGAGCAGATCGCCCGACAACGTATATGCCTGGTGGACTTCGCCCCAGTGCTCGCATTGATCACGTTCCTACTCAGGACGTGTATCCATATTCGCTAAGTCGTCCTTCGCATATCGAGCACCACTCTGTCAACGCTCAAGTCGAGCATCGTTAGGACGAGCCTAACGCAACAGGTAGACGGATAAGAAGAGTACGAGGTCAAGAAGATTCTAGACTCGCGAAGGTTCAGAAGAACACAGAAACTCCAGTACCTCGTGAAATGGAAGGGATACCCCGACTTGGAGAACCAGTGGGTCAACCGGAGCGAAGTATTCGCCGACCAGGCCATCAAGGACTTCAAAGTGCTGAATCCCACACAGGAAACACATATAAGGGGGCTTCACTGCGAGCTAAGTTCCTCAGCAACCACTGCTACATCCTCTCAACCTGTCTACCTCCATACAATGTCTTCCTGTTCGCTCCCGTCGCAGTCCACCATCGACACCGTCGTCGAGGCCCTTGTCACCTCCCATGGGCCTGCGACCCGCGAGGATGCCATCACCGTCCTCAGAGCCTTCCCCGACCCTACCGTTGGAGGAACCGCTGACTCCCCCGAAGCACAGCCTCTTACCTATAAGGCGGTTGCCAAAGAAGAAAAGTGCACCCTACTCGAGGGCCAGGCCACAGATAGCCTCATTCCACACCCTGACAGACACGGTGACGTTGAACCTGTCGAGATACCACGTGGAGTTCGGGCCCGTGCGGCCATGGAAGGAGGTAGTGAGGGAGTGGAGGGACGAGCAGCTGCGGAGGGCACAGCGGCGGCAGCAGGAGATGAGGCATCGACGCCTCCTGGCGCAGACTGGGGTCTGGCCGAGGATGCTGCCAACGACTACCCAGCTACGCACCGCCTCATTTGCTCCACCACAGACACTGACGACCCACGCGAGACCCCCTACTCCCTCAACACTGACGGCTCCCCCATGTACAAGTGGGACCTTGGAGTCATGGGCCCTGCCACCCATCAACCTCTCATCACCCTCAACACATGTGTCTAGTGCTTTGAGGTCCAGTCCTATAGACTGGAAAAAAACTGAAGACCTGACTGGACTTTAACTGATGATGACTGGACTGCAGTCACAGTTTTTCAATTTTCAGAAGTCATCAGTCACAGTCTTTCTCCTTCTCAATCAGTCTTATGACTGGAAAAAACTGGTCTAAACCAGTTAAAGACTGGACTTCAGTTCATTTTGGCCTGCAACCACCAAATGGATGTTTGATGCCCATTTTTGGCCATGTTGACGCTTGGTAATATGTGCCACAGCGGGTTTCACCGGGACACAGGTCGCCGGACCGGATGAGTTGTTGACGTGTCAACACACACATGTGACACTCAGCACTTCGCATTGCTTTTGCCCAAGGACCCTCAAAGAAGCTAAGTGATTTTATTCCTTATTCTTTTAAACAACTAATTTGATTGTCATTTCTAGGTTTTAAATAACTGTCTTAGGTTCCACCTCGCTGCGCGCGGCACCTTGGCAGTTCGACACTCATGCAGCGTTGCGGCCCTTCAACACCCACGCGGCATCGTGGCCCTTCGACACCCACGCGGCGCCGTGGCCCATCGACACCGACGCACCCCAACGACACGGCGTCGTGGCCCATCGACACCGACGACACCCACACGGTGTAACAACACGGCGCCATGGCCCTTCGACACCGACGTGCCATAACGACACGGCGTCGTGGCCCATCGACACCAACGACACCCACGCAGCATAACAACACGGCGCCATGGCCCTTTGACACCCACGCGGCGCCGTGGCCCATCAACACCGACGCGCCGTAACAACACGGCGTCGTGGCCCTTCGACACCAACGACACCAACACATCGTAATGACACGGTGCTGTGGCACTTCGACACCAACGCGGCGCTGTGGCCCATCGACACCGACAACACCGACACGGCGTAACGACACAGCGCCATGGCCCATCGACGCGTTGACTTAGCTTACACTGTAGTACATCCTGTAACATTACTGTAACTATACCAAACATAAGTAATAAAGTATGAGTTGATTTTTGAGTGCACGGGTAGGGTTACCTGGGCCACATGTGCATGAATGACCGGTCAAATACCAGAGTAAAACTGGTCATAACCAGTTAGTGACTGGTCTATAAGGTGACCGGTTTTGGACTGACGCTAACCAGTTTTGGACCGGCACTAACCGGTCTGGATCGGTCCGGTCTAAGAAATTGAGTTTACCATCAACATTTAGACCGGTTAAGGTCACAGTCTTTTGAAAATGTGTTAAAAAACTGGACCAGACTGGACCTCAAAGCACTACACGCGTCCCCACTGGCTTCAAGGCCAATCAGGGGACGGACTACATACCGTTCCGCATCGTCTCCCCTGACGGGGTTGAGCACGAGGCCCGCTACGTCCAGGTGATCATGGGGCCGGACCCCTTGGTCGTGGGCATCATCGACAAGTCCGACAAGGTCTACGCACGACCTCTTTACGCCGCCCCCCGCTTCACCTACGGCGGGAAGCCTATCTACCCGAACAACGACATGGCCCTCTTCACCGAGGCCTTCGAAGATCGGGCGCGTGTCGACCGCTGCCTCGATGCCATCCATGACCCCTCCCTCACTGCGGAGGTCCACCACTACCATGCCGTGGCGCGCGAGGAAGAGCGCCTCAATCAGTGGATTGACAACCTCATCGCTGCCCTAGGGGAGGTCGCCGGGAAGTCGACTGCAAGCCGCCGCCGACTGGAGATGGCCAACACCATGGAGCGCATCGAGGACGAGGCGGGCACCATGGTGGATCACGAGCTGATGAAGAAGAAGACGCGTAGGGGTCGGAAGGTCGGGCAGCAGCCGCAGCGTACTAGGATCAGGTACGAGGAGGAAGGCTTTGGAGTGTCAGGACGTCGCACCTAAAGAGGAGGTGATGTTGCGATCGGACTCATTGGTATGGACTGCGGACTTGCGGGGTTCTGACTACCCTAGTATTAGTCAGGGACAGTCGTCTCAGTCAGTCTCGGTTCTGTTATCACATGTATACGAGGACGGACTTGACTCATACCTAGGACAGTCGTAGTAGGGTTCAAGCTACTATTGCTACAGGGTACCTTACATTCTGGAGGAGCTTCAAAGCTCCTCGTCAACTGTATATAAGACTAGCAGTACGAAGACCAAGCTCCTCAGCTTGGTCTTCTTGAATCCTGACTCCAGATCTCGTCTCTTCCCTCCTTGTTTGCCTTCTCCTCTCCCTTTGCCTACTACTGCGCCTACCCCTTGTAAGGGAGATCGTAGAACGACGCATACGCCTGGTGGACTTCGCCCCAGTGCTCGCAGCGATCGCGTACCTGTTGAGGTCGTGTATCTACATTCACTAAGTCGTCCTTCACACGCCAGGCCACTCTGTCACCGCTCAAGTCGAGCATCGTTAGGACGGACCTAACGTAACAGAAGGAGTAAGGGCCACAAGTGGGGGATGCTCCAATGGGGATTCCATTGACAAGGAGGCAAGCCCATTTACAGTTGTCCCTGGTCTGGACAGGGAGAGGGGATTGGCTGGTGGAGAGAAAGGTCACAAGGTAGTTGGAGATGAGGTGGGAGGTGGAGGTGAGGTGGCGCACCATCATGGCAGGTCCAGTGGTGATCACAAGGTTATTTTTCGCTGTCCACTGAGTGGCAGACAGGGTAGCCAAGAGGCCCTCTGAGGTGAGGACAGTGTTGAGGTGGTTGACAACCTCCTGGGGGCTGTGTTGAACAGCTGAAGGGTGGCAAACACCTGCTGCTGGTGGGTGGAGGGACATGACTAAGGAGCACCATGCTGGAGTTTTCGCCACTGAGGCAAATGAAGGGGGTGTGGGATGGGCAGCAGGTGTGATGACTCACTGTCACTTGACAGGGAAGTCATGACAGGGTGCAGAAGACTGGGGGTGGGGGGGACTACTGTGATGGAGATGCCTTGGCTCAACTTGACAGAACTGCGCGACAACTAGTCTTTGAAAGTTCAGTTGCAGGAACTGAAAAAGACTGCAACTCAACTGCAACTGCAACTGGAAACAACTGGACCTTTGGTTGCAGTTGTACCTAATCATAGCATGTATCAGTTGCAGTTGCCTGAAATGGCAGCTGACTCCAACTGGTTGCAACTGGTTGCAACCGATTGCTTGGTCAGCGAGTGATTTGGCTGAATTTCTGATCAAAACAAGCCTAAGATCACCCAAATTGGCCAAAAACTGAGCAAGTTATGATCAAAACAATCATTTTACTCATAACTTCTGTTATTTTTGGCTGTTTTACCTAATTATTTTTTCATTATAAGGCAATCACACTTGGAAAATTATTATAGGTATGATAAACACTAGTTATAAGTGGTTTTGACCCAGTTTAGACCAGTCTTAAATAAATTAAATAACATTCAGTTGCAACCAGTTGCAACTGGTAGCAACTGGTTTTTTGCAGTTTTTTGCAGTTGCAGTTGAAGTTGCAACAAATTTCATTTTTTGGCAACTGGTTGCAGTTGCAGTTGGACCAAATATGGTCAAAAAACCGGACCCAACTGGACTTTCAAACACTAGCGACAACAGGAAGTGGCGCTTAGTGAGGGATCATGTCTGACAGCTGAAGGGGCACCAGTGCAGGAGAGGAGGCAAGGGGAGGATGTCACAAGTGGACAGTCTGAGGGACTGTCCAATATATTGCACTAGCTTATATACCCAGAGGGATGGTCTGTGCGTAAGTTTAGGGCAGGCTTAGGGCTGCCCACGGGTGCTGCAGAATGCTGCAGAATGAAACATTCCAGAGACATCTAAATATAGTGTCCAATGAGAAAACAGGATAATGTCATACGACTGTCCCACAGTCGATGACACCATATTACGTGACTGCTCCGCAGTCCAATCAGAATAATCATAGGAGTGGTATGACTGCGCCACAGTCGAGTGTGTCATAGTGATTTGACTGCGGAGATAAATCCAAGACTGTGCCGCTAGCTCGGATCCTTTGGGATGGTGACTGGGTCCCATGGTAGTAGACCCTACCGTCGGGGAGCACATGAGTACGACAAGCACAGCTTGCCCCCAAAAGGGAATATGCTGCCAGCTCTATCCTGTGGGAGCCATGCTGGCTACTGCCGAGTGAGAAGTAGCCCTCCCTCCCCACTCAGCAACCAGTTTATTAGAGGTCATGCACATTGACACCACTTAGTCAGCTTAGTCAGTTGAGATGTGGTATACGCTGGCTGTCAGTTGTCAGTGCATTGTCGTGGGCGTGCGTCCACATGCCAACTCCCCTAATAGGTCGTAAAACTGGTAGTACTTTAAATGTATTTGGATGGTGTAGCAATCAGGGTAGTGGTAGCCCCCTGACGAGAACTTTCACAGGTTCGAAACCACTACCTCCCACTTTATCCTTACCGGCCCCTGATCTGCCATACAGACCGCTATCTTCAGAGACCAGTGACTGACAGCATGTATTAAGCTGGCGGACGGCCCGATTGCCCATCATGTTGTACACAGTTGTCAGGTGACTTGATAAACAATGGGAGATCACATGATCATCGGAGTACAGAATTCAAACTCCGACTTCGGATTTTCCCTTGAGGAAGGTGATTACATAAGACTGGGCTGGCATGGAGAAGAGATTTCAACAGAAAGGCAACGGGGTGCCATCATTCCAAGGCATTGGGTTGCTCCAGAATAGCCTCAGTCGCAAAGTCACTGGCATCAGTGATGAGTCGGAATGGCTTGGAATGGCCAGGAAGGGCTAAGACAGGGGCCTGTGTGAAGGCTTTGATCAGGGTGCGGAAAGCGCTTTCCACTGTGGTATCCCAAGAAAAGAGCACATCTTTCTTGGTCAGGTCAAAGAGTGGACGGGCGATGGTGGAATAGTCTTTGATGAACTGTCGGTAGAAGTTACAGAAGCCCAAAAACGCTTGGACTTGCTTGACTGTACATGGGACAGGCCACTCAGTAATACCAGCCACCTAGGCTGGGTCCAAGGAAACTTGGCTGTTGGAAATCACAATTCCAAGGTATTCGACGGAGGTCTGAGCAAATATGCATTTCTCAGGTTTCAGGTAGAGGTCATGCCACTCCAGGAGTTGGAGGACCTTGTGGGTTAACTTGGTAAGGGAGGTGAGATCTTCCATGAAGGTGAGGATGTCATTGAGGTAGACCACAACATGTCTACCATTGATCAGGGGCTCTAAAATGAAATTCATGAATGATTGGAATGTTGCTGGTGCATTGCAGAGACTGAATGTCATTACTGTTGGCTCAAAAAGGCCTAGGGAGGTCTTGAAAGGAGCTTTGTACTCGTTGCCTGGATGGACTCAGATGTTGTTATATCCCCATTGGATATTCAACTTGGTGAAATAATGTGCTCCATGAAGCTCGTCGATCAACTCAGGAATGAGGGGAAGAGGAGCTGCATTTTTGACAGTGATTTTGTTCAGAGCCTGGTAATCTTGAACCAGGCAGAGCTTTCTGTCCTTTTTGTCAATGAAAAAGAAGGGGCTGGCCATGGGGGACTTGGAAGGGTGGATGTATCCTTTCCACAGGTGTTCAGAGATGTACTCCTTGAGTGCATTGGCCTCTTTAGGCATCAGGCGGTAGATGGAGCAGTTCTTCATACTCGCTCCAGGCTTCAGATCAATCACATAATCCCAGGGTTTGTGCGCAGGCAAGCGGTGGGACACTTCCTTGCTGAAGACTTGGGTGTAACATTGGAAGTGACTCAGGATGTGGTCTGTGGAAGGTTTAGGGGCGGTCTTCACCACTAACTTGGTACTCATGGTGATCTTTGCTTGGATGGCCAAGTGGTTGTACTTGGGGAAACTGTGACTCCACAGGAAAGGCTCAATAGCCTCTTGAAAGAATGCATGTTCTACAGGTTCTACTGCATCAGTAGTCAGGTTTAAAGCATCTTCAGCTTGTCCAGGTCCTAGCTCTAGGATGTCTTGGGAAGGAACTTGGAAAGGGACTCGGAAAGGAGTGGTGTTGTTAGCTGTGACTCGGGATGGAACTGCTTCACTAGCAGGGACTCAGGAAGGAAGGGTGTCTTCAGCCATTTCAAGAATGTTGATCGTTGTGTCTCGGGTTGGGGTACTCAGGAAGAAAGAACTATGGTCTTCATAGACAAGGTGCAACTGCTTGGGCACCACGTGAAGCCAAGCTGGGGTCTTGACCAGTCAATCTCGGGATTATGCGCTTGGAGCCAATCCATTCCTAGGATTATATTGTGCTCCCCCAGTGTAGTGACATAGAGTTCGACAACCTCGTCGTGATAGGTGTTCTCTGCCATTCTGATCCTTAACTTCTGGATTGTAGTATGCTTGACTGAGCCCATCTTGTTGGGTGAACTATCCACATTCCTAACTGGCAACGGATGTACTAGAGTCCGAAGGGTCAAGCTGTTTGCACATGCAAACCCATCATCCATGATGATGCCCTCTGCACCACTGTCCAACAGGGCATGGGCACTGATTTCTCTGCCAGATCTCTTACCTACTAGTGTCACCCTGAGAACAATAGAAGGAGCTCTCCTATTCTGTATCCTCTCGACTGGCACAGGCTTGCCTCCAGGCATCTCTAGTAGTGTAATGCTGCTAACAGCACAACTGGCTATCAATCTTCCAACTGACAGTGCTACGGTGGAAGGACCTAAAAATCCTCATTAATAGGGGCAGACTGCAGACACGTGTCCAGGGAGTACAGGAGTATCTCTTGATACATGGCACCAACCAGCGCCGGATGATCAGTGGGTGCTTCCTCTTGATCCTGGTCTTCATCAACAAAAACACCTTGCATTCTAGCATTGTTGGAAGGGCGGCCACCTCTGGCCCTCATGCTTTGTGTCTTTAGCTTGCATTCTCGAAGGATGTACAACAGTACAACATTCATAGTACAGATTAAAGAATAACTACTAAACAAGTACTGTAATACTAACTACAAAACCCGCTGCAGCATCACCGTGTGACTGCCCTCCACCGTCATTGCATCCCCAACCATCGTTGTCCAAGTCGTCGTCCATTGTCATTGTTGTCTGCCGTCCATTGTCGTTGTCTGCCATCCGTTGTCGTTGTTGTCATCCGTCGTCATTGTCATTGTCCGTCATTGTTGTTGTTGTGCCCTTGGTTGTGCCAGTGGTTGCTGTTGAGTTGACACTGATGGGGCATAGTTGAATCACCATCTTGATCACCATCGTCGCCTTGCCAGTTGCCATTCTTGCTGGTGCTGGTGTTGTTGGCACGCTGCGCTGCGTCACGGTGGTTGGGTTCGACTTGAGGCTGTGTTGGAGATGTTTGCGTGTGCCAGTTGGTGGGGCAGTTGATGCTGGTCCGGTCAATGCTGAGTCACATGTCATGGTTCCCTAAAGCATGGGGAGTAAGTAACCAACATGCCCGGCCCGGGGTGATTGCCAGTTTTATTCACTCCTCCTAACCAGCAACGATGGTAAGGCAGTGGCAATGAAGAATGGGGCAATCATGACAACGCGATGGCTGGTGACAATGCAACAACAACAACAGCAAGACAACAACAACACATGACAACAACAACAATGCATGACCACCTACGACAACACACGACCCAACCACGACAACACATGACCACAACCACGATGTCGACAACACACGACCACAGCAATACACAACAACAACACAACGGCAACATACAACAACAACACAACAACAACACAACACAACACAACACAACACAACACAACACAACACAACACAACACAACACAACACAACACAACACAACACAACACAACACAACACAACACAATGACAACACAACATGGCATGACACAACACAACACAACACAACGGTGACACTCAGTAAAAAAGGAAGTCAGGAAAAAGTCAGGAAAAAGTCAGCTAAAAGTCATCGACTTTCAGTTGACCGACGTCCTATTTTTTTGACTTTGAAAGTCACCCAAAAGTCACCCAAAAGTCACTCAAAAGTCAGCTAAAAGTCATTGTCAACTGACATTGACTTTGAAAGTCACTTAAAAGTCACTCAAAGGTCACTCAAAGTCACTCAAAAGTCAGCTAAAAGTCATTGACTTTTACTTGACTGACGATTGACTTTGAAAGTCACTCAAAAGTCACTCAAAGTCACTCATAAGTCAGCTAATAGTCATTGACTTTCACTTGACTGACATCCTATTTTAGTGACTTTGAAAGTCAGGCAAAAGTCACAAAAAAGTCAACAAAAGTCAATGAGAAGTCAATGTAAGTCATTGACTATTTGTTGACTGAGATCCTATTTTTTTGACTTTGAATTGACTACAGAAGTCAAGTGCCAGTCATCAAAAAGTCAATGAAAAGTCAATTGACTTTTCATTGACTTTCAACTGACTATAGAAGTCAAGACTTAGTCAGGTCACAGTCACACCAAAATTGTCACAAATAATAATAATAATAATAATAATAGCATTCATTAAATACAGGGGGG
>JAKELH010000277.1:0-101171 GCA_021525015.1 Lactarius pseudohatsudake | reverse complement strand
CCCCAGCCTGTTGGATCTGGTCCGACCGGGGCTCCGGCCAAAGTCGACGACAAAGAAGCTTGCGTACAGCAAGCAGCCCAACCTGAAGATCGTCTCCGCGCTCCGAAATTGGCGTCAAAAAGTTTTGATTGACGACAAGCACCCACGCTACCTCCCAGCCTCGTATATTCTCTCAGAAGAGGCCATCAACAAGCTCGCAAGTCTTTCGCCGTGCACAGAATCAACAGTCGAAGGTTACCTCTCGCAGCAATGGATATCCTGGGCAATGTACGGCTCAGATGTCACCGCCGTCATCGTTTCATCCATACCAAATCTGGCCACCGAACATCAACACAATTCGGGGCTAGGTGCAGTACATGGCAGCGGGTCTACACAGTACGCTGGCCGCAACCATAAACGGAGGAGATCCCGTTCTCCAACTCCAATTGACCCGCATTTCGCCTCCACAGAACAAGCCCCACAGCGGCAGAAGCGGACTCGGCACGCAGTCACCAATACCCCCAGCTCGAGCAACGCAACTGTAGAAACTTCTTCCTGGTCACAAACCCAATCGCCCCACCTCCCATTCCCGCAACCCATATTCGTTGTACCCAGCAACGCACCCAGGCCGCAGCCACCAACAATGTCATGCTCACATTTATATCATCCTTCCGTGCCCTCCAACGCACCGCCGCTTGGCCCCCTTTCCCCATACCGACGACCTCTGTCAAGTCAGCACGTGACGTTGACTGCGTCACCAGTTCCCCCACTCCTGCACCAACCACAGCCCACGCCATCCTATCATTATCCTATAGTGCCCTCCAACGCACCGCTTGGCCCTCTCTCACCGTACCGACTACCCCTGTCAAGCCAGCACGTGACGTCAATGCCCTCACACTCACCGGCTCTGAGGGTTCATTCGAGCACGCCTTTCTTGAGCCATTCCCAACCTCTTCAACGACCAGCCGCCCGGAACGCTCCCCATTATTCCACCCGTGTCCCTAACCCTCCAGTCGACCTTCGGTTACAGACACCAATGCCGCTCAGCCATCGCTGGAGCTCTGCGTCAAACCCTGTCCCTGCCGCTGCATCCCAGTTTTACCCTCAAGCTTTCGACATTTCTGACCCCCACATCCCATTTCACGACTCCGCCATTATCGCCTCGTCATCGGGAAGGTCTCACACAGCCGCTCATCAGCATAACTCGACTCCCACATTCGAGTTGCCTACCCCGTCCCCAACTCCATTTTCTAACACACAATACCGTCAACGCGCACTTCCAACAGCACGTACACATCCAGCCCCACCACACCTTGGGATTTTCGCTCAATTTCCGTCACCACACCCTATGCCACATGAAGAGCGGCACAATTTTCTTGATTTCTCACTTCATTAACCTCAAACAAAGTTCACATGTATTCTACTTAATGTTAATGGGTAATACATCGCAGTTTTTGTTGATTTTGAGGTAGTAGCTTCCAAAATAGAGGACGCGTGGAGGAATCGAGGATGGAGAGGATTTTACGAGTGCGAAAATATGACTGAGGCAAATTTCTCACGGCCTTACCTCCCATTCCCTATACATTTGAGCCCAGCCCGTTGAGAACGAGAGACGACGCGAAATGAGCGGAGCATCTGAGTTCGAAAATCGGGCTGGTCCGAGCCTACCCGTGTCCGCGCAAGAAATTTCTTCTAAATTTGTGCTGCCGGCGCGTTTTGTACAGATCGCTTATTACCCGAGCGACCTCCTCTAGGCATGGGAGTGCGGTAACTCGTGCAAGGCACTTGGGTGGTTTCACCTCACTTACCGTCGGGGGCGGTGCGTTTTCCCTTCGCAACTACTGCTTACGTTCACAGAAAAGTATTGATGATACGTTCTGCGATAAGATGGTGGCAAGATGTAAGCTCTGCTCGTGGGACAAGCGAATGAATAATGCGGACTTGTAGTGATCCCACAGTTTTTGTCGGACACGACAATCAGACCCAAAGTGTCGTTGTCGCGCATCAGGGCACCGATACAACGATGTTGTAAGCACTTTCGAAGTTGCTATCAATCGAACTTCTGCTCTCTCATCTCCGTCCTCTGTCAGCCGCTCTATCCTCAACGTTGTGAGGCCTTCCAGGAGGGGCAGAATACCCCGCTGTTTCCCAATGCTGGTACGGCTCCTAACAGATCCAATGCATTCGGTTTTCCCACTTTGTTTATCGCACAGGCGACGTGAAGGTACAAGGCTTTGCGTGCACACAAGGTTGCACCGCCGATACCATTCTCTCTTCAGTCAAGTCAGGGCTGCAGAACACGATGTTCCGGAACGTCCTCGTCACAGGGCACAGCCTTGGCACGGCGGTTGCGGTCTTGGATCATGCTCCACCACCATCTTGACCCAACTATCTCTATCAACACAATCGTCTTCGCTCCCCCGCGAGGCGGAGACCAGGCGTTTGCCGATATCATCGACTCAGAGGTACGGCCCACTCAGTTGTAATGTGCGACCCACCTGATCCTGACTCTCCCGCCGCACGTGGTCCCCGGCGTTGTAACAGCTCGGCAGCAACTACCTACGTCACACACGGGAATGACCCAGTGCCGAATCTATCTCCGCGTTTCATAGAGTACCGTCATTCGGCGGGGGAGGTACACATCCCGACGAGTGGCGAGGCGGATACTGTGATCTGCCCTGGGCAGGGGGACGAGAACTGTCAGTCGAGTAACTCAATCATCCACACGCCCATCTTGGACCATGATGGTCGGTATTTCGCCGGAGTGAGAATGGGCAGACGGTATTGTCCGTTAGGAGGAACCTGAGCGCGAACGGGCAACCTCTTGTAGTAATCGTCCAAGGCTCTGTGACAAGGGCAGACTATGACTGGCCGCTAATATATTTCTATGTCTTTTTCACGTGTTGAGCTAATGGTCTTTACTTTGAAACTGTAATTTTATTGTCCAAATTGAGTGTGGGTGGTGTTGCACCATCAAGAAGTCAATGTCCCGTCAGAACTGAACGCTGCGTACATTAGGTCCCGTCCAATATCCGACGGGCGTATGGAGCGTCGGAAATTGCTGCCTCACTCTTTCCCTTCCATGGACCTTGTTATTTGTATTTAGTCCATCCACGGAAACCTCACACCCGAGACGTCCTCCGGAAAAATCTCATGTGACAGACGCGGCACTTTTCTAAATAGAACGGAGCTTGAGACCATTCTTGCACCATCTGGGAGCATACTCGGCATAGCGAACACTTGGTTATCAAATTCGTATTCGCATCATGGCAACACCGGTAAGACAACGGACACACAGTTCAGTTAGTTTGGCGGAGCAGCATCATTTCGAGTTAGAGCTTCGTTTTTTTGGGATACATCGGGTTAGATCAATAAAATTGACGCCCGATTATCAAAGCATATGAGCGGAGGCTGAGAGCGCTAGTCTAGTCGAAACAGTAGCAATTCAGACGAAGTGTACACTGAGGCTTCGTCGAATGACCTGCTGAGGCGAGCAGGTAGTAGCATTATGAACTTGTCATGATGCTATAGCGACTCATCAATTGGACCAAGCATTGGACAGATTTCTAGGTTGAGGCTGCGGATTCGATGCGGCCCTGTCGTTCCGACAACAGTGTCTAGAAGCCTGAGTTCGCTTTCCCTTCTTCAATTTACTGTGACCGGAGATAAGCGGCCATCGGAGAAATGTCATCAGGCTTACTTGACTGGCCATTGGTCTAGGGCGAGAGGATTGATTGTGTTCAGAGTCGTCCCACAAGCTGTGAACCAACGTCGCAGTCTGGGCACAACTGCTTGCGACCATCATCAGATGGCTCCGAGTCCTGGTTTCATAGTGATTGCGGGCCAGTGTGTCGAAGAAAACCTCGGAAGTTGATCTCGATGGGGCGAAGACGGCGCGGAACGAGTTTCAGTTCCCAGCCCTTGTCCCAGCCTGATGCACCGGTACCGTTCCTACGCAAGGTCAGTGTACACACGTGTCGGACCTTGTACCGTACTACGATAAAGTCAACATGTTGTAACTTGTATACGACGGTGAATTGATCATGCAAATGAGTTTTCTCTGGGTCTGCGTGCAAGTGGGCCGCGGTATTATGCACCCGGGATGTCCGATCAAACCAGTAACACGTGACAACATGAAAGAATGTTGGCTTTTTTCCTGGTCGACCGATCGAGGAGATGGACCTGACGCTGATGGGTTGTCTCACACTGCACGAAGCTTACAGGCACCGGGGGGTGGTCTAATATTGTAATGTGACACACCGCACCCAGCGTGCAAGCCAGCGCGTGTGTACTTGGAAACGCCCGGCTCTTATTGCAACTGAAGACTGTGGGAAGAGGTAAGCAACTCCGAGGCAGTAAGGTATAAAATCCCGGCTCAGCGCGTTTTTTGTTGTCTACGGTGTCGACTTGATTTTCGAGTGAGCTCGGGGTCTGACCGGTGCATAGGTCAGATCCTCCTATATAGGCACATACTGTAGGTCGCTTGCATGCACAACGCTCGCCAAGATCATGGTTCTCGGGCCAATGTTACGCGATACGGACGGAGTGCTGTAGAGCGGTGATCGAGTTGGTCTTAGCGCCCATGTGACCGGCGCAAGGGTTGTTACAAGATCATAGACCGGCCGCAGGAAGTACAGTATCTGAATCTTGGTACCCTGACACCGGAAAGGAAGTGTACAGGGAGATGCAATGGTGATATTTCTTTGCTGATGGTTGTGCCAAAACTCCATTCACTGCACACACACCACAAATGTCAATACGGTACTAGTCGGAATCGGAAATGACCGAGTTGGGCGACGACGTAGGTTGTTTTGGGGTTGTTGTCAGGCCGACGGCCGGACCCACCAGACAGGTACAGTATCTTAGATAATCTAAACTGCCGTTTTCTGTCTGGGCTCATGTGGAAACGAAACACAATAAATGAGAATTTCAACGCTGGCACTGCTATTTCTTCACCACCTCCTCTTCCTTTTTCCTCTATCGATCCTACGACCTCATGACTGGCTACTCTTCCATCTTCTCCTCGGGTCTCCTCGCTACCCCACGACCACCCAGGCATGCCGACCCTTCAGACTACAGCATGTCTTCCCAAACTGACTGTCCCATAAACGTCGACTATGATCCCGAAACCACGCCTACAAAGCTGAACACGCCGTTGGACCCGTCATTCGAAGAAGTGATGGATTACTTTATGCCTCGCAGCCGCACATCCAGCAACGCGAGTACCAACTCCTCAGCGCCTGGCGGGGTGCCACGTCTGCGAAGGCGGCGCAGCAGCCTCAGCGTCGCCAACAATGGGCTCGGCGCCATCAAGAGTCCTCAGCGAAATGTGGGCATCGCCTTGCAGCGTAGCACGCTCATTAGCCCCGGCGGACGTGCCCGCAGTGGGAGTGTCGACGTCGGCCCGGCTGGTGTGCCGCGCCATGACGAGCTATGCTGTGTACCTGTGCCAGGCAGGATAGGAAGTCGTTCTCGGAGCGGAAGTATAGGTGGTGCGCTGCGGTAAGAACACTTTTTTTCTACTGTATGTATTTATGCTCATCTGGTCTCTGTTCGTTACTTCCAGATCCCGTCGCGCCCTCCGCAAACCTCCCCCCGTCCCTCCACCGAATGTGCCCCTCCCGCCCCTCCCACCGCTGCCCTCCACGGCAGAGCTCTCCCCTCGCCATCCACTTGTACACCGCACACAGACCACCGAGAACTTTGATTCGTTCGCCAGTGCACTCGGACCGGATGCGACCTCACCGTCATTTCTCATGCCTGTTCCCGATTTCACGAACAACTTAAAAGCGTTGACCGGCATGGGCACCACCTCATCTTCCGGTCCTCTGGCAGAGGTTTCTGCGTTCTGGGGCCTTGGCGCCAGGACCAACGAAAACTAATGAATTTGATTTGTACCCGGGTGTATTCATTATGCCCCGAACACCGCTCTTTTTTTCTTTGTTCATGCCACACGTTGTGCACTTCCCTGGATGGACAGCGCCCCTCCCCCTTTTTCGGGCTTCTCATCTGCCTTCCGTCACTTACCCTAATTCCTATTAATCTTTCAAATATTACTTTAGAACTAAGTGCTCGACTGGCCTCGTGCTTGCCTAACATCGCATTTTCATTTTCATTTCATCCTCATCGAATGAGTGCCATTAACGTTCACAACAAAATTTCCGTAACGGAGTCTTTTTTTTGCACACGTAAATATGTTTGTAGCTGCTTCATTTACCAAATGATTATCGAACAACCAACGTACGTCGCTCCTGACGATGGTTGTAGTCTGTGAGCTCTTGTTGACAGTTAAGAAAAAAAATACCCATTGTCCCTGAGCGGATTCGAGCCGCTGGCTTCACGGAATTGCAGCGAGACCACAACGTGATGATTTAACCACTAATCGACAGGGACTTAATGAAGTAGTTTCAATCTTATCATTCTAAATTTGTCCCCATGATTTTTTTTTACAGTACTACAGTACTGTGTCGAATTTAGCTGGTAAAGCGCGGTTCCACCAAATGCACTGTAGCTGGCGCAGCTGCAGAACTATTGTGGACAAAGTGTCTGGTAATCGTGATTGGAAAGATGTGATACCAGTGACTAAATAGAGAGTGTAGTGGGCAAAGCACATAAGCCCGAGCGCAGCGACTTGCTGCAAGATGGGAAATGGCGTGAGTAAAGGACTAGCTCCGCCCGGACGCGAGAAGGGGTCATGGACATCATGGAGTCCTCGTATTACTGTACTTGTTGTCTCGGTAATAAATCGCTCTCCCGCAGGCGGCGGGGTACTTGCGTTCCGACACTATCTCTTGTCATTGTACTCGGCATCCTCATGGCTCTGTTGCACTCGCGCTCCCCTCCCCTCCGGGAAGTTCCTTGGGCCACGGACATCGCCGAAGTAGACACTCACCGAGATATTTGGTCATAAGGCTACGGTACAGTAAGTTACTGTACCACCTTAGTCGTGAGTCGTGACACAGGAAAATCGAAGGTCCATTCGCCTCGTCTGATTTGCTTTGCTCATCTCCGCGCCGACAGAAGCGCCGACTGGCGAAGAGAGGAAAAGAACTTGTTGCCGAGAGAAATGAAGGTGGTGCGCCCAGGTCCTCCTATTGGCTGCAGCTTTCACTAGTGGCCATCGCACCCTTGATCGCGCAATATCGCCAAGTCTTATCTTCCAAGGGATTGGTACTCGGTTTGCGAAATGTCCGTTGCCTTTCAACGTGAGGGGCGCTGACTCGGGTCCCGACCGGGTCGTGCATGCTGTATGCCGCTGCCATATTCGCACAGTAACCACCGAGTTTCTTGGAGCTGAGCCTTGAGCTGAGCGTCAATGCCAATGGTACAGTTCCTGAATACGTGAATTTCACATTCTCGTACAACGCACTTGCGTTCTAACGCGTAATGCAGTAAGAAAAAAGGTGCTAGAAACGTGAAGAACTCGTTTTTTCTGTGTCACACTTCTCCGAATGATCTGCAGCCGAGGACTTGGCCGAGGAGATGACATCTTGCGGACACGTGACAGGTTATCCATGTCCACGCCTTGACCACGCCCAACCCGATTTTCAATGAGGACGACGCCGTTACAGTCGGCATATTCAAATTTTACGTCGTCGTCCGAGCGTTCGCAGCTCGATATGTGACGAGGATGATCGATGATCGCTCGACGTAAGAGAGGCGCACACACTCTTACTGGCATAGAGTCCATTCATACTGTCATGATCGTGAGAAGTTTCCGTGCTGAGATCGAGACGAAAACCCAAAACGCGTCGCCTACTCACCTTTTGCCTCTTTCACCACCATCGACTACTTTTTCCCCTCCTCAGTGAGTCACCCGCTGCCTTGTCTCGTAGCCCAAAGTTGACTCATTCTCGTCCCTTCTTTAGCAGCCCGCTATCCCAAAGGCAAATGCGTGAAGTCATTAGCATCCACGTCGGACAGGCCGGAGTCCAGATTGGAAATGCTTGCTGTGAGTCAGGCTGAAAAGCCGCACTTGTCACCTCCAGGCATTGAATACTCTTCAGGGGAGTTGTACACTGCCGAACACGGGCTGGGTGTGAGTTCATGATCGCAGTCTAAATGTACTTTTGCTGGCCCTTCTGATACCTCTGACACCAGCCGGACGGCCGTCTCGGGGTCAACGACACCGTGCGAGGAAGTCCCGCCGGCTTTAGTACTTTCTTCTCCGAGACGTCATCTGGGAAATACGTTCCGCGTTCTCTTTACATCGATCTCGAGCCAAACGTGATTGACGAGGTTCGCACGGGCAAGTACCGTGAGCTCTTCCACCCGGAGACAATGATCACGGGGAAGGAGGACGCGGCGAGCAACTGTGAGTGCATACAGTTTCCTTGTCTGGCGTGACCTGTCTTTTACGACATTTCACAGACGCACGCGGTCACTATACAGTTGGGAAAGAGAAGATCGATGTCATCCTTGACAAGATTCGCCGTCTCGCTGACAATTGCACTGGTCTCCAAGGTTTCTTTGTCTTCCATTCCTTCGGTGGCGGCACTGGTTCCGGTCTTGGCGCTTTACTTTTGGAACATCTATCTACCGACTATGGCAAAAAGTCTAAACTTGAGTTCTGCGTATATCCGGCACCTCAATTGGCGAACTCTGTTGTCGAACCGTACAACTCTGTGCTGACGACGCATACGACGTTAGAGCATGCTGATTGTTCATTTATGGTGAGTCGGTCGATGTTCGATGGTTCTATTGACGGGCCTAACGCTTTCAGGTCGATAACGAGGCGATTTTTGGGATCTGCAAGAAGCACCTGGGAATTTCCCAGCCGAGCTTCACCAACCTGAATCGCTTGATCGCCCAAGTCGTTTCTTCAATCACGGTTTCCCTTCGTTTTGAGGGTTCTTTGAATGTTGACCTGAATGAATTCCAAACAAACCTCGTCCCGTCTGTCGCCTTTCGTCGCCTTTTGATGCGGGGTCCTCTAACATTTTCCTTACCGATAGATTCCCGCGAATACATTTCCCTCTTGCTACTTTGTCTCCCATTGTACCCGTGGACCGGGTTCAACACGAGATGAACGATGTCAGCGCAATTACCAATGCCTGCTTCCAACGCGGCAACCAGATGATCAACTGCGATCCCGTGGAAGGAAAATACAGTATGTTCTACCCTAAATGTCGGGTGGCATGTGCCTTAACGAGACATTACAGTGGCATGTGCGCTGCTGTACCGTGGAGACGTGGTCTCGAAGGACGTCAACGCCGCTGTTGCCCAATTGAAGACCCGCCGTACCATCCGGTTCGTCGATTGGTGTCCGACAGGTTTCAAGATTGGCATCTCCAACGAACCACCGACACATATACAAGATGGCGATCTCGCCCGCGTTGTCAGGAGCGTCTGCGTACTGTCTAACACGACTGCTATCGCCGACGCATGGACCCGGCTGGATCGGAAATTTGACTTGCTTTACTCCAAGCGAGCCTTCGTGCACTGGTATGTTGGCGAGGGTATGGAGGAGGGTGAGTTCTCCGAGGCTCGTGAGGATCTTGCTGCCCTCGAAAAGGATTATGAAGAAGTCGGGGTTGACTCTGCAGATGTGGAAGAGGAACAAGGGGAGTATTAGGCATGTGCGCGTCCTGCTGCTGCTTTTCAAGTTCCGCTATCCACACAGTTCCGACCTTCCTTTTTACTACCGTCTCTATCCACGAGTTCCATAATGCCTGGTATTAATCGTCATGTCTTTCACGATACCCGTCGCAATTGTAGCACACGCACTGCGTTTTGTTCAGCTTTTGAGTCGTCTCGTTTGTGCTCTGTGCGGTGAATAACTTGGTTTCGAAGTGTTCGAATATTGGCAGTGGGCGAGTGTCAAATCCCGGTGAGGTTGTGAAACAAATACGCATATCGTTCAACTCCACTGTGTTCTCAAAATTTCACTGTACTTATTCCTCCGTGAGGTATGTTACATTCTTACGGTTATAGAACATTGTAACTGTATTGGAATTCCCTATACTGAATTGGGCCTATGAGGCCTCGATGAGGTGCAGGGGTTGTGATTGCAAGATCCATAGTGGTCTAATAATATGTACTAGGATGCTCACGTTTTTCTGATAACGGCCTTGTAGCCTCAACCTCTCCAGTACCGCGATGGGGTGAAGGGCAAGGGTGTGACAACAGCCCGGCGAGCCTTCTTACGCACCTCGACTGCGAGGGCTGTCCCTTTTTTGTGGAAGCCGGACTTGACGTAAGCCATGGAAATGTTTTTGCCAACGGTAGGAGCAAGTGGGATGCCTGACGTTACGACGCCTACGAGCGCTTGTTATAACTATCGCCAGTCACCACGGGGGAGGACACGCACCGATTTCGTCTGATGTTTCTGGTGCAAGCACTTTAGCGCCCTCTGAAACAACCCAAAAGTCAGGGTGAATAGACAGAAATTGAGAAGGGCACGCACGGCGTGCAGGCGCATCAACAATCAGTCCTACACGCCGTTTTGGTGGTCCGTTCTTCAGTTGGTCCAGGACGGTCTTCGAGCCGATAAAGCCCCCCGCGGTACGACGATCTTTTCCGATTACCCAGGAAAGGCCGGCTTCTACGGGTGTCGTGCTCTCATCGAGGTCGTTGCCGTACAAACACATTCCCGCTTCCAAGCGTAATGAGTCACGTGCACCCAGACCAGCGAGTTGGACGGGGGAGCGGAGGAGTGCGGATGCAAGGAAGGCGGCGTGCACGGGAGGGATAGAAATCTAGTTGGGTGTCAGCAAGGATCAACGGGTTCAGCGCGACAGGCGAGGGACTGACCTCGAAGCCATCCTCGCCTGTGTATCCACCCCGTGCAACGTGCACGTTGATGCCCTCGAGCGGAACAAACGCGCTCCTGCCAAATGTCAACGCGCGCAGATCATAGGATGTAAGAGCCTGTAAATGGTCCGCTGCCGCGGGACCTGTCTTCAGTCAGCAATGTTCGCCTGACCTATGAAGTTTGAATGAAACAGACGCACCTTGTAGGGCAAGCAGTCCCCATCCCTCCAATACTTCGTGCTCTACAGGGCCATCTTTCGAGCGTTCGCTGGTGTTCCACTCCGCCAACCGCGCCTCGAACCATGCCAAATCTTCTACGCCCCTGGCCGCGTTCGTAACTACGTAAAATGCGTCCGACGCGTGTTTCGTGATCATCATATCGTCGATGATTCCACCGTCGTCGTTGAGGAGTACTGACAGTGTCGATGTATAGGGAACCAGTGTCGAAAGTGAGGAGGGAGTCAACCATTCTAGGAATCCAGTCGCCGTGGCGCCGCGGAAGCTACAGGGGTTTTCTTCGTTCAGAAACGTTATGGGTATCTTTTTGCAGCACATACTTAGACTGTACCATATGTCCAACGTCAAATAGTCCTGCACTCCGTCGCACGTGTTGATGGCTAGCAACTGTGGAGGCATCAGAAACTTCGCGTCTGAAAAGTGAAGAGATACGGACCTTGGCTGGCGTCCCCATACACCAATGGCATGTGATAGCCCGCAAACGGGACCATCTTTGCGCCATGTTGAACGTGAAAATCGTACAGTGGGGTTTTTCTCAGAGGCTCGAGTAGGGCTGTCAGCTTCCAGATGATTGAGGTATGCGAGTTGTGCCCACTGTGGTGCCTCCTTGTGACTCCGACTTAGTTGCCATCCAGCGCGATCTCAGAAATGCACATGGCTGAAATGCATAGAAGTGATTGTATGCCCTTCTTCTGATAATAGGGAGGATATGGCGGGGTAAGGTCATGGTTGTACGAGGACTCGGAGCAAAGCGGTGTTACAGTGGTTCGGACCCAGCATCGGCCAAATAAAAGATTGTTTTTCTACGTATTTTTTGGTCCAACGTAGCCGTTCTCAAAACCACTGGCACCGTGACAGCTACCTTGTCGGTAGTATGGCTGAACTCATCTGCAGTGCCAGGTCTGCTGGTGATCGGACAAGGAATGAGCTCGCAGGATCATGCTGCCCCCTTCGGCACACACCCCCAGCACACCATCATTAACCCAGCTGTCCTCATGGCTACATTGACAGGTCCTGACGACGCCAAGGGGGTTGTGGAAATATAAGTGCTGATACCCATGTTACACTGCCAAACGTCCTGGACCCCTGTTTGAGGGTTCAGTCGGCCAGGGTCCGTGTGGCCCCAGTTCAGCCTTATTCCAGGGTTTTTTTTTTTTTTGCCACTGCTTAGAGCCCTGTAGGAATATCAGTTGACACTATCTGGCTGAGTAAGGCTGATTTCCGTTTGCAGATTGTTCCAAATATGGTAGCCACATGTGCAGTAGCTCACATGTAACGCTGCCACTGGCGTGAGTCCGACTTGGACAACGAAAGGGCGTTTAACTACTCAGCGTAAGGACCTAAGTCAGGTCGGTGATTCGGATACACGGCTTCTTGATGCACATGATCCTTGCGAGCACTAGGGCTAAGTCCACTAGGCGTAATTGATGCGCGACTTGCTCTACAAGAGTCAAGTGAAGGAGAAGGCTGATGACTGAGAGGAGAAGAAGAGAGATGAATGGAATGGCTATTGAAGAAGACCAGAATGGTGTATTCTGGTCTTTGGCTTCCTCTATTTATACATGAGGGGTATGGCTTTAAAGCTCCCCGTGAGTCTGTACTACTAGTAGCGTTAATAGCTTGAACCCTACTATCACTATCCTAATAATGAGTCATGCCACACCGGCATGTGATATCGTACTGCTGACTGATGCGAGAAGTCCATGACCGATTACAACTTACTAAGGGAGTCATAGCCACTTAGTAAATGTCCACTTCCGCGACCGTGACATCACCCCCTTTTCAGCTGTGACGCCCACAGCGCTGAGTGGGTCCGACCCCTCCGGCCCATCCATCACCTGGTTGTGCAGAAAATTGGAATGCTATTATAACTAGTTGTAATCACCAAAATATGTTGTAATATATATAAATTAAATACAACTGGCACACCTATATTATAACAGGTTTATCTCATCATTACACCCAAGGGCAGTGAATGCCACAACATGCTGGTAATGGGGTTACAAATGATATACAATCATGCTACAACAAGCCATAAGGACCGTAGTGACTTATTTATTACACTGGTACAATGAAGATATAATATAGATATAACCATGCTATGCCTGGGTTATGACAAATCATAAGGACCATGGTGACTTATTTGTGATGCTGGTATTGTGAAGATACAATCCAGATACAATTGGGTCATGACAAGTCATAGAAATCAATCAAAAATCTTCACTGTTTCAATATATTCATTATTATTCTTAGAGGAAAATAATATATAAATAATATATATTTTTAATGCTACTGCAGTCACAAAACAAATAGTAAAAGGATAGAT
The DNA here is from genome assembly GCA_021525015.1 of Lactarius pseudohatsudake. NCBI lineage: Eukaryota > Fungi > Basidiomycota > Agaricomycetes > Russulales > Russulaceae > Lactarius > Lactarius pseudohatsudake. Next base: position 87,877 of record JAKELH010000277.1, on the reverse strand, counting down.
AATGAGATATGTAATCTGTGGCAACCGTGCTGCTGTCCCCACCCATTCTCCGCCACTGCTGCCCCCAGCGGCCACAGGCTTGCGTGGTGGCTGTGTCGTGCCGGTGCTGCCGTGCCAGCGAGGCGGCGTCGACGCGATAGTTGGGGGGAGTTGGGTGGGAGCGAGCCGGGTGGGGACGGCGTCTTCGGCGACAGGGCCATGTCGGCAATCGGGCCACCTAGTAGCGGGGGCGAGGGACGGCGACGACAGAACCATCAGAACGTGAGCCAGAGAGAGAGAGGGATTAAAAGATACGCACAAGATTGAGACGGAGACGGCGAGAACGGGCGAGTTAGGACGGGAGGCGGCGTCGACGTGGCGGTGGCAGCCACGGGCTTGCGTGGCGACTGCGTCGTGCCGATGCTGCCGTGCCGGTGGGGCACGTCGACGTGGGATCGGGTGAGTGGCGTCGACGTGGTGGTGGCGGTGGCGACCGTGTCGAGACGGCGCCGGTGCGGCGAGGTCGAGAAGGGCGGTGATGGTGGTGGGGTCGTAGTGTGTTGAAGTGGTGGTGGCGACCGCATCGAGGCAGCGGCTACGTGGCGGTGGCAGCCGTGTTGAGATGGCGGGGCGGGGTCGAACGAGGGCGTCGCGACCATGTTGAGGTGGCAGGGTCGGGTTGAGGGGCGGCGGGTGCGAACGCGGTAGTGTTGAGGCTGCGGCGAAGTCGTTCTGCTCGTGGGAGGGGTAGGCCCTGCACTGGTTGAGACGAGAAAAAAAAAAAAGAAAGTGGAAACTTATCCGAGTGTGGCCAAGTGCCACGAGACAGCGGTAACGGGAGGTGAAGAAGTTGGGTGCTCGCATGCCGCGAGGTCGAACGCAGGACGTCGCTCCGGTGATGACATGGCCGCCACGGCACTGCAGCCTGTGGGTATAGGTTAGAGACGAATGTGAAGAAAGAGAAAGAAAAAAAAAGAAATCGCGTCTTCGTTCGCGTCTTCGTATTTGCGTGAAGTGGGAAAGAGATCTCAAACAAGCCCAGAGTCAACAACGGCCAAGTGGCGCACATGCCACAAATTGAACTTCCGCCCGGAAGTTGCTCAGATCCCAAACACAATTTTGTCTAAGTCAATTTACATATGTCTGCACAAAATGACACATTTTCCTCTGATCATTCTGCCTCAAACAATTACAGAGTGTGGTGTAGATATGAAAAAGAAGCACCAATTATTACTAAAATAATCAAGAAAATACATAAGGAATTTAATTTAAATAGTATTTCTGCCTGGCAGCTGGTGCCAGCTAAGCTGATATGTCTGATATACCAGGAAATAAAATAGATGAAATTATGAAAATATTTAGGGAGCTAGATCATATCAGAAGCCAAGTGGTCCTCAAGTGATCTGATTAGCCATTCCTGAGTTATTTAATCATTCTCTAGTACTACTAGAGTACCACCTCATTATAACCCACCTGGGTGACATATAAGACTGGTAATGTCCTTGCTAGTGGAATTAGAACCCCAGGCCCTACATGAGCACATTACAACTCCCTCCCAAGTGACTTATAAGAGACCAATAATAACCACACAAGTGGATTACAACCAAATTACAACCCTATTATGAGCACATTATAACCCCTCCAGAGTGACTTCTAGATATGGCATGGTCATGCATATTACAATTTATTTCAGTGATCATAGTAGAGTAACAGTAGAGTGACAATTGGGTTGTAACAAATGATATTTGGAGTGGATATTATAATTTGTACAAAGCAAGTATGATGTGGTAAGGGATATTGTGACAATATCGTAAATATTGTAATGGTTCTAAGATCCATCATAACATCTGTAACTTGTTACATCTAGTTATAATTTCTTGGGGGACCAGGTGATGTCCCTCCTGTACCTCCGTAATCCGATCCCACGTGTTGGCCATCTCGAGCCTGAACTTGGAGCGAGTGAGCTCCCCCTGCACCCCTCCGAGCGCCTGCGCCAGGGCATGGAGGCGCTGCTCCATGTGCTCCGCCTCCCGTGTGTAGGCTCGGTAACAAACCAGCTCCGCCTTCAGACTGATGTCCTTGAGCTCATTGACGGCACGGTCCACGCGGTGCTGGTTGCTATGTCCGCCCATGAAGGCGTACATGTCTTCGGGGGTGTAGTGGGGTTTGCCCGCCTCACGCACCTGTGCCTCTGCGTATAGCGGCCTCGAGTAGACCTTCTCGCTGTCCTCGACGAGGGTGAGGACCTGCGGGTCCGGGCCCATGATGGCCTGGACGAAGGTGGCTTGGCGAGTGACCCCCTGTCCGTTGGTGATGGGATAGTGAATGAAGTCCTCCCCGTGGGGGGCATGGCGGCCGTTCCCGCTGAGGAAGCGGAGGCGTACGGCGGGTTGGGCAGCGGGTTGCGACCGCCTCCGACAGCTGTGCGAAGCTGGCGTAGCTCGTTGTGGGAGTAGGGGGCGGTGGAGAGTCTTCGACCGTGCATGTCGAAGAGCCAGTAGGAGGCTGGTGCGGTGGGGTCGTCGACGTCTTTGATAGAGCTGGCGTTGTTGAGGGCTTCAACGAGCTCTTGGTGGGAGAGGTTGTCGACACCGTGGGCAGACAAAGACGAGGTAATGGTGGAAGCGGGAAGAGACATCGTTGTCGGAGAGTGGAATCCAGTGTGAGGAGATGGTAGGGACTTAGTGTTGTTGAGTGTCCTTATATCCCCTCTTCGTGCTTGTGAACTCCGCTCGAACTCCGTTATTGCTTCGTCCGCGAATACATCATCCTTATTGACCCACTGGTTGTCCGAGTCGGAGTATCCCTTCCATTTCACAAGGTATTGCAGCCTCTTGTTCCTTCCGGTTCGTCGAGAGTCTAGAATATGTTCAATTTCATATTCTTCTTCACCTTCCACTAGATCCGGTTGTGGGCGCTGAAAGTTTTCCCCATGCATGGGTGTCTCGCGATAAGGTGTGAGTAAATCAATGTGAAACACAGGGTGGATGCTCCACTGCGTGGGGAGCGCCAGTTCGTAATTGACAGGTGACAGAACTTTGATGATCCGGAAGGGTCCATGTCGACGCGCAGCGAGTTTTGCCGTGGGTTGATTGGTGCGTAGGTGTCGCCCCTCTAGCCACACCTGGTCGCCTTCTAGATACTTCAGGGTGTTCCAGTGCTTGACCCACAGGGCTTGGGCTTTCTTCATCAAATTCTGGGCGTTATCCCATGCCTCTTGGAATTGTTGAAGCCTTGTGAGCACCTGAGGGATAGGGGATGGCTTATCGGCCCAATCAGCACGCGGATCATACCCCATCATTAGGGCAAAGGGGGACTTCCTTGTTGCTTCGTGGGGCCAGCTGTTGTGCGTGAATTCTGCCATGGGGAGGAAATGCGCCCAGTTGTCCTGGCGCTCATTAGCCCAGAATCGAAGATATTGCTCGAGCCATTGATTAGTCCTTTCAGATTGACCGTTGGTGCGTGGGTGGTACGCCGTTGAGATGTTCTGGTAGATTCCTAAGATCCGGCACAACTCCCGTGTGAACTTGGAAGCGAATTGAGGATCTTGGTCACTGATGATCTTAGAGGGGAGTCCGAATCGTCGGAACACGTGTGCGACGTATAGTGCTGCCGTCCCTTCTGCCGTGATTTCTTCTACGCATGGAATGAAGATTGACGCTTTGGTGCAGTCGTGATCCGTGACTGTGAGGATCGAGTTGTGCCCTTGGGAGACCGGTAATTTAGTGATAAAGTCTAGGGCTATCGTTTCGAATGGCTTAGCTTCGGGGGTTGGCGTGATTGGCGACAGCAGTGCTTTGGTAGGTCGGTTGTTGACTTTGTGGCGTTGGCAGTTGGCGCATCCTTTGACGTATTCGGTTATGTGTTCCAACATACGTGGCCACCAGTAGTGACGCTCTATGATCCGGGCGGTGCGCTTAATGCCTGGGTGTCCATAGACCAGCGGATCGTGATGGTTTCGAATGATGAGGCGGATATCGTCCTTGTCCCCTGTGATAACGCGTGCTCCTTGCCTGTACCAGACACCATTGATTTTCTTGAGTTTGTGTGAATCCACCCATGGGCATATTCTGGCTTCGTCCTGGTGGTGGTTTTCAGGTAGTTGGGTAGTCATGTTGCACACAAATACAGCGTTGGGGAGGACGGTGACCCCTTCGTTGTCTTGTTTGCCTTTGTCGTAGTCGGGTCGTCTTGACAGTGTGTCGGCACGTCCATTGTTTGACCCTTTGATGTGGTGGATCTCGAAGTCATATTCCATCAGTTCGAGTACTTCCCTGGCGACTCGGCGACTTATCTTCTGGGGTGACTTCCAGTGCGTAAGGTTCAGGTGATCTGAGAAGATTTTAATTTTGTGCGGGGATCCGGCCAGGTAGGGTCGCCAGTGCTGAAGGGCTTTGACGATTGCCAGGAGTTCTAGGTCATAGATGTTGTAGTTGCGTTCCGCTTCATTGAGTGTGGCTGAGTAGTAGCCGATTGGGTGTCGCTTCCCATCACTTTTCTTCTGTAGTAGCACGGCGCCTACGGCGTATCCCGACGCATCCACTTCTAATTCGAATTGGTCGGTGAGAGTGGGGTGTGCTAGGACAGGTTCTGTGGTTATGATGTCCTTCAGTGTTTGGAAGGCCTTTTCTTCGTCTTGCCCCCAGGTCCATTCCGTGTCTTTCTGCGTGAGTTTGTTTAGGGCTCGTGCGTGTGTCACGAACCCGCGGATGAAGAGGCGGTAAAAATTGCAGAAGCCCAAAAAGGAGCGTACATCACGTACTTTCGTGGGGCGGGGCCAGTCGCGTATGCCGGAAATTTTTACCGGGTCCATGCATGTCACCCCCTTTTCAAGGATGACCCCCAGGTAATCCATCCGTGGCTGGTGGAACAGGCATTTTTCTGGTTTGAAGTAGAGATCGTGATCTAGGGCTACTTGCAGGATGTCGGTGATGGCCGCGATGTGAGCGGGCATGCCCGCGTGTTCGTGAGTAGCTATGCCGATGTCGTCCATGTAGACGCGAATGATTGTACCCAGTAGTGCGTGTTTGGCGATAATGGGGGCGCAGATGTAGTCCATCATAGCTTGGAAGGTCGCCGGTGAGTTAGTGAGACCGAAGTACATTACCAATGGTTCGTAGAATCCATAGCGCGTTTTGAAAGCTGCTTTTGGTTCATCTCCCTCCTTTATCCGTACTGTGATGACTCACTGTCACTCGACAGGGAGGCACGACAGGGGATGCGGAAACCGGGGGTGGTGGAGAACTCAGAGCGGGGCATGGGACTACCGTGATGGTTACGACTTGGCTCTGCGGACGTGTACCTTGCTCAACGGCAAGGGAGTGGCGCTTAGTGGAGGATCGTGTCCTACAGCTGAAGGGGCACCGGTTCAGAGGAGAGGCAAGTGGAGGATGTCACAAAAGTGGACAGTCTGAGGGACTGTCCGATATATTGCGCTAGCTTATATACCCAGAGGGATGGTCTGTGCGTAAGTTTAGGGCAGGCTTAGGGCCACCCACGGGTGCTGCGGAATACTGCGGAATGGAACATTCCAGAGACATCTAAGAATAGTGTCCAATGAGAAAACAGAGATAATGTCGTACGACTGCTCCGCAGTCGATGACGCCATATGACGTGACTGCTCCGCAGTCCAATCAGATAAATCCAAGGAATGGTACGACTTTCAGTCATCAGGTGATTTGATAAACGATGGGAGATCACGTGACCAATCACGTGATCTTCGGAGTACAGAATTCAAACTCCGACTTCGGATTTCCCCTTTAGGAAGGTGATTACATAAGACCGGGCCGGCGCGGACCGGTCTTAGACACCTGGGTCACGACCCAAGTTTTATAGGTTCGTGACACGTACGTTGTTGTATCCCCATCGTACGTCGAGTTTGGTGTAGATGTGACCGTTTCCTAGGTCATTGATGAGTTCTGCCATGAGGGGCAAAGGGTACTAGTTGCAGATGGTGCATGCGTTAATCTTTTGGTAATCCTGGACAGGGCGGAGTTTTCCATCTTTCTTTTTGATGAAGAAGAATGACGAGGCATAGGGGGACTTTGACGGTTGAATGTATCCCATCCTGAGTTGTTCCTCGAGCCAGGTCTTCAACTGGCCATCTTCCTCTTGTGTCATAGGATATACTTTGCAGTCAATTGACGCCAGCGTGCCGGGTTTGAAGTCAATGGCGTGGTCCCAGGGCCTTGACGGTGGGAATCGGTGTGACACTTCTTCACTGAAGATTTTTGCAAATCGTTGGTACGGTTTGGGTATTACTACCGGTGCTGCTGGTTTCTTAGCCTCAATTGCTAGCTCGGTGGCTGTGGTACGTAGCTGGCATGCATCTTCTAATTCCTGTACCGCGTCTTCCCGTTCTTCTTGAGTGAAGGTGTTGGCCAGTACAGTTTGCGGCTCCGAAGGGTTAATGGATCGCAGTACCATGGGTAGTGCGTCTTCGTGTATGGTGGCATGCTTCCAGCTGATGGTAGGTTCGCATGCCGCTAGCCAGGGATATCCGAGGACCAGTTCTTCGCTTCCTATGTCGGTAACTAGAAACCTCATGGTTCTGTGAACTCCTGTTGTTTCTACATCAAGATCAATGAAGTGGGTGATAGACCCAGCTTTGTTCTCGGTATTGTCGATGTTCCATATTTTTTTTGGACGGTCTAGTTGTTGCAGTCCTAAGCCCATTCGTTTTGCAAACGAGGGTCTTATGAAATTGTCGGTGGCTCCGGAATCTACGAGCCCTTTTATGTCGGCCATGGAGTAACTTGTACGAATCGAGACTGGGATTCTAAGCGATCGGAAGCGAGTCATGATTACAGAGTTACAATTAATTGCCCTCACCCAGGCCGATGGGTTTAGGCGTCCTGAAAACCCTCCTGACTCCACAGGTCCTGGAAGATGATGTCTTTTACGTCGTCTGGTGCGGCTCTTACTCCTTCTATCCAACTCCTGGCTGCTTCTTGGGGTGTGGATGTATTCGCTACTCGGGTGGTCGGAGCTTCTTGACTATGATAGTCCGTTTCTGTGTACCTGGCTTGGTTTACGGGAGGTCTGTGTGTTTTGTCGCTGCTGCCGGTGCGGACGGGTGCAATCTTGTGAGAAGTGACCTGGGTTGTTACAATTGTAACAGATGACTTCCCTCATGTCCCACCTTTGTCCTCCTCCTCTGTTCTGGTTCGCTCCTCCTCGTGGTGTGAATGGGGGGCGGCGTGGTTGCGTGCCTCCTGTGAGTATGTCTTCTGCTCTGGCGAGGCGGGCGCGGGAGCAGTCAGCCGAGGTGTCCATGGCGTTTGGATCGTAGCGAGGAGGTGGGTATTGAGGTGGACTCCATATGTTCCCGAAGTTTCGAGGTGGCTGCGAGCGTGGTGGGGCCGCTCGTGTTGGGGCGGACAGGTTAAGTCGGGCGCGGAGGTGAATATATTGCTTCTGTCGTCTTAAGGTTGTGGCTTTCCATTTGTCGAAGGTTACAGGGCTGTCGAGTTCGTACACCTTGGTGAATAACTTGCTTGGCAGTCCCGCCGTGAAGCGGTCAATGGTTTGGCGGTTGTTTAGGCGATAATCGGCCTGTCTTGCCAATTGTTTGAAGTTAGTGACATATGTGTCGATGTCATCTCCGATCATTTTGATTCCTTTAGCCAATGCGGCCTGGGCTTGTTCTTGCTCCAGGATGTTGGAGAAGCGATCTGAGAATCCGGCGGTGAGGGTGTCCCATAGGAATTCGTCATACCTATCGTGGCCCATCCTTAGTTCATTGTTGAGCCATCCTAGGAAGCTTAGTGTCCAGTTGCTGACCATCGCCCCTTTGACGAATCTGAGGAACAGTAGGCATTGTCGGTATACATTCCGGAAGATTGGGGCATCTGCGTTTAATCCCCAGTAAAGGTGCCATTGAGTCAGGAAAGATTTGTACAGCGTTCTGTCTCCCGTGAAGACGGTGGGCTTTTCTCCCTCGAGCTTTCCTTCGCCCGGTTGAGCTCCCCCCGGTGGTCCTCCTCCAGGTGGTCCTCCTCCGGGTGGTCCTCCTCCGGGTGGTCCTCCTCCGGGTGGTCCCCCTCCGGGTGGTCCTCCTCTGGGGGGTCCTCCACCAAAATCTCCCGGTCTTCCATAGGGTCGGTGGGGAGGTTGACTTCCTCCTGCTCCAGGTGGGGGGTCGGGATGGTCTGGTCCTACTGCGCGAAATATCGCCGCCTCATTGGCGTCCATCCTGTGGCCTGTGGATGGGTTGATAGGTAGGAGGATGGCATTAGCTTCCTCTCTGATGCGTCGTACTTCTTCGGTTATGATTGCTTCCTCGCGTGTGAGGGTCGCCGTGGCCATTTCTTCTATGGCAGGGGACCGAATGTGGATGGTTTCTGGTTCGTGGATGTGGAGAGACTCAGCTGTTTTGTTACGTTCCTACCGGACGTAGTACCCGACCTGGGTCACGTGTGCCTGTTCGCTGCTGTGACCGTGTTGCGAATCGTAGGGGCAATCAATAGTCGTCGATAATGGCAGATAGAGGGAAGAGTGAACAGTGGCTGGACAGGCTCTGAAGGCGCACTGAAGAGGAAGATGGTGGAGGGATGGGTCTCCGAGGTCACACCAACGAGCAGAGAGGTGATCAAGTTGTTATACAGCCCACTGGATAGTGCAGTACTACTGGCTCGGCTCCGGCGTTTGGGTAGGTATTACACAAGATATCAAAGCTACCGCTGTAAGGCGCAAGTAGCCCTCTACTTATACACGTTGGGGGAGCTTTGAAGCTCAGCTCCAACTCCGAAACCCTAATACGAGTGGCCAATGGCATAAGGCCCTCGAGTAGCATCAGTCATCAGTCCATACAGTAGTCAGCGGTCATCAGTCATCCGCTATGTAATATCAGTCATCCCAGTCACGAGTCGTACCACATTGCATCAGAGGCTAGACCAGCCCAGGCTTAAGCTCATCCGGGCTCTTCTGGACGAGTCGAGGCAGGTCGCGTGCCAGGGTCACTGTAATGTCTACCACGGACGTTTGCCTGACTTAGGCGAGCTGGTGTGCTGATCCTCTGGGGAGATAGTAGTTCCTGTTTGCGGAGGTAGTGTAAATGTCAACGGGATGAGGGAACAGACGGTCCTCTGGTCCTAGATATCTGTGGAGGTCCTCTCCCAACGGAAGGTAGATCGGCGGGTGGCGGACAACCATGAGTTCGTCCCACGACTCATGGTCAACGACGTAGATCTGATGGAACGGTTTGGTGACGCGCTCGTTATGATAGAGGAACACTCGGTGACAAGTAGCGTCGAGAGGGTAGTTCACTGCCCACACGGTTGGTCAGACACGTGGGTAGCCGAAGGCCGATAGAAGTCACGGGGATCCGAAGGATATGCCGGACGAAGGGAACTCACTAAGGGGGAGGTCCCTTGTATAGAGGATGAGGTAAGAAGTGGTAATTTGAAGAAGACCAAGATGCGGATCCTGGTCTTCGTACGAGTCCTTATATACATGTATGAGGTAGCTTTCAAGCTCCTCCCGAATCATGACTAGCCAATAGTGTAAGTAGAGCGAACCCTAATACAACTACTACTAGGAATGAGTCATATCATACAATCACATGCTAAGCCATACAGCTGACTGATGCTGCGCAGTCCATGACTAAGTACTTCTGACACTCGTAAGTCATCACCGATGAGTCAGAGTCCACATCCAGAACGAAACATTACATCACCCCCTTTTCACACTCGAGCCCCAGCTCAACGCTCCCAGAGGCGTTTGGTGGTCTTCTGTGCCAGCGTGCGACCGCAGCCCACTCCATCGCGCTGGTCTTTGATCCTCTCGATCGCGTTGGCTCGTTGCAGGTGGATGACACTCAGCTTGCAGTCCATCCCGATGTGTTCCAACTCCTGGACCTTCTGCAGCACCTCCTTCTCCTTTGCCGCGTACCCGGCGCACATGCTGCGGAGGCGATGTACTTCCGCAAGCAGGGTGAGGTCCTTGATTTCGAGGAGGGCGCGGTCTACTGACTGACACAGCCCACTCTCTGCGTCGAGGAAGACTAAGTCGTCGTCAGTGTACACTGGCGGGTCTGATAGGCACTGGAAAGTGGCGTGAATGGGCTTCCCGTACTGCTGATCAGTTCCTCGTCAGTAGGCGAGGACGAAGGGGTCGGAGGTGAGGATGAGTTGAGTAAAGCGGGCCAGCCAAAGTTGTTCGTGAGCGTCTCTGATAGGAAAGGGAATATAATATGCTCCCCTGTTGTGGTGGAATCCCGTGGGTGGAGGTGTTTCCACGCCGCATTGGGGAATTGGGCTTTGTTCCTGTTCCGGATGGACTCGTAGCGGGGATCGAGCCACTGGCGGCGCGGTGAGTACTTCCCCCGTGGTTCCGCATAGCGGGGGGGTTTCCGAGTGTGTTGTGGTGAGATGGGTGGCGTAACGAAGATACGGATGCGGTGAGAGGTGTTCCGCTGGGTCGTACGGGTCTCTGGGGAGGTGACTGTCCCCGACTCCGAGACCGTCGTTGCTGGGTGCCGGTGTTTGCGGTCTCGTCGGGACGTACCTGTCTGCGAGGGTCTCGGAACAAAGAGTGGTGGTGAGCGAAGGAACTGGGGATGTTGCGGGGGGAAGAAGACCATCTCCTCTTGGTTGAAAGGAGAGGGGAATCGGCAGGGGTGACAATGGCGTGGATTGTATGGTCCGTACTGGGACTGCATCGTCGGCAATGTAGAGGATGGTGACTGGGGTGTGGGACATCAGTGGAGGTGTGTGTGGAAGAAGGGGATGAAGACGTCTCTTGGGTTATGCCCCTGCTTATATGTGCTTCGCTGGTGGGGTTTGATTGTTTGAATTCCCGCACAGCTTCATTGGCGAATATGTCATCCTTGGAGACCCACTGATTGTCCGAGTCAGGGTAGCCCTTCCATTTGACGAGGTATTGCAATTTGCGACTGCGGCCGAACTTCCAAGAGTCTAGAATCTTCTCGACCTCATATTCTTCTTCGCCTCCTACTAGATCTGGTGGTGGGCGCTGATAGTTTGGTCCGTGCGTGGGTGTTTTGCGATATGGGGTCAGAAGGTCCACATGGAACACTGGGTGGATGCTCCACTGCGTGGGAAGCTCCAAGCGGTAATTGACTGCGGACATCACCTGAGTTACCCTAAACGGGCCATGTCTTCTGGGCGCAAGCTTTGCGGTTGGCTGGTTGGTCTGGAGGTGGCGTCCTTCCAACCATACTTGATCCCCGATTTGGTACTTGGGCATATCTTTGTTCTGGACCCATCGCTGCTGCGCTTTGATCATCAGTTCCTGGGCGCGCTTTCATGCTTCTTTGAATTGTTTGACCCTGAGCGCTACTTGTGGGATAGGGGAGGGTCGGTCTGTCCAGTCCGCTCGTGGGTTATACCCCATTAGTAAGTTGAAAGGAGACTGCTTGGTTGCCTCGTGGGGCCAATTATTGTGGGTGAATTCCGCCATGGGGAGATAGTGGATCCAGTTGTCCTGTCGCTCGTTGACCCAGAAGCGAAGGTACTGCTCGAGCCATTGATTCGTGCGTTCTGATTGTCCGTCTGTTCGTGGATGGTATGCGGTGGAGATGTTTTGTTGGATTCCCAGGATTTGGCATAGGTCACGCGTGAACTTGGATGCGAATCGAGGGTCTCTGTCGCTGATTATTTTGGAGGGTAATCCAAATCGTGGGAATACATGTTTTACGTACAGGGCGGCGGTACCTTCTGCCGTTATCTCCTCTTGGCAGGGGATAAACAGGGCCATCTTTGTACAGTCGTGATCTGTTATCGTGAGGATCGAGTCACAGTCCTGTGCCACAGGGAGTTTCGTGATGAAATCGAGGGCGATGGTCTCGAACGGCATAGCTTCTGGTTTGGGATAGATGGGTTGTAGTGCTGCGCGCTGTGGTCGGGTGTTGACCTTGATCCGTTGACAGTCGGTGCATCCTTTGACGTAGTCCATCACTTCCTTTCGTAAGCCAGGCCACCAGTAGTGGTGTTCCACTAATTGGATTGTCCGACTGATCCCGGGGTGTCCGTATACTGGTGGGTCGTGGTGCGCTTTGATAAGCTCCGTGTGATGGTGGGGTCCTGAGGTAACCACTCGTCTTCCCTCTTTGTACCACGTGCCTTCTACCCTTTTGAGGCCGTGGGGGTCCACCCATTTGCGTAGTGTATCCTCGTTCTGTCTGTATATGGGTAGCGTTGGTTCCATCTCTGCTACCGGGATTATTTTGGCTAGACGTAGGGGGTCCTCTGTTGTGTCTAGCATGGTTGCTCTTACGAACACGTCGTCGGGGAGGACTGTCACCTGTTCGTTGTCCCTTTCTCCTTGGTCATAGTCAGGACGTCTTGACAGGGTGTCTGCGCGGCCGTTCGCGGTTCCTTTGATGTGGTGAATTTCAATGTCATATTCAGAGAGTTCCAGTACTTCCCGTGCCACACGTCTACTAATCTTCTGGGGAGATCTCCAGTACTGCAGGTTCATATGGTCTGAGAATACTTTGATCTTGTGTGGGGATCTGGCTAGGTATTGTTGCCAGTTTCGGAGGGCTTTCACGATCACCAACAGCTCTAGATCGTAGATGTCGTAGTTTCTTTCCGCTGTGTTGAGGGTGTTGGAGTAGTAGGCGATGGGGTGTCTCTTGTTGTCTTCGCCTTTCTGTAGCAATACTGCGCCTACAGCAAATCCTGACGTGTCAACCTCGAGTTCGAATTGGTTGTCGAGTTTTGGGTGTGCCAATACTGGTTCTGTCGTGACGAGTGTTTTGAGTTTGTCTAGAGCTGCTTGTTCTTCGGTTCCCCATTGCCATGCAGTGTCTTTTCTTGTTAGTCGATTGAGGGGGCGTGTGTATGTGGCAAAATTTCGAATGAAAGCGCGGTAGAAGTTGCAGAACCCTAGGAATGATCGCACCTGTTTTATGTTTGTGGAGGTAGGCCAGTTTTTGATGCCCGAAATTTTGATGGGGTCCATGCAAGTCACCCCCTTTTCAATGATTACCCCCAGGTAATCGATACGCGGGGCGTGGAAGATGCATTTTTCTGGTTTCAGGAAAAGGTCGTTAGTTTCTAAGACGTCCAGAATGTCGTGTATTGCTGCCATGTGGTCTTCCATGTTGTTCGAAGCTACCGCTATGTCATCCATGTATACCCGTATGATTGTTCCCCTTTGCTCCCAGTAGTCGATGACAGGTTTCATGATGGTGTTCATTATGGCCTGGAACATTGCCGGAGAGTTGGTGAGTCCAAAGTACATTACCAGTGGTTCAAATAGTCCATAGTGTGTTTTGAACGCGGCTTTGGGCTGGTCTCCATCCTTGATTAATATGTTGTTGTACCCCCATCGGACGTTGAATTTGGAGAATATAGAAGCTCCACTTAGGTCGGCTATGAGTTCTGGGATGAGTGGGAGTGGGTATTGGTTGTGTATGGTCCATTCGTTGATTCTCCAGTAATCCTGTACTGGGCGTAGCTTCCCGTCCTTCTTTTTAATGAAGAAGAAGGACAATGCGTACTGGGATTTTGATGGCCTAATATACCCTTTTGCTAATTGTTTGTCCAGGAATTCTTTGAGGGCTCTGTCTTCCGTTTGGTTCATCGGGTAGACTTTGCAGTCGATGGCACTGGGTGTATTTGGTTTGAGGTCGATAGCGTGGTCCCAAGGTTTCGAAGAGGGGAGTCGGTGGGACTCTTCTTCGCTGAATACCTTGGCGTGTCTTCTGTATTCTTCGGGTACCTCTATTTTCTTGATGTATTGTTGCGCCTCGATTGCTAAGTCCATAGATGTGGTGGCCCGTGCGTGGATTTCCTCTTCATCTTCCTCTACTCTTGCTCCTCGCAGCGAGCACTCTTGTTCAAGTTGTTGAATGACTTCTTCCTTCTCTTTGTTGACGACTTTGGTCAAGGCGGCGCGTACAATTGCTTTCGCGATTACTGGGTCTATGTTTTTATGAGTGGGGTTCGTAGTTCATATGATGATTGGGTACTCATCTGCTTTGAGAGTTGCGCTGGCCCATTGGATGGTTGGTTGGAAGGTTGCGAGCCATGGGTATCCGAGGATTAGGTCTTCTCCACCTACATCGGTGATGAGGAATCTCATGACTTTCTTTTCTCCTTTGGTCTGTACGTTGAGATCCACATAGTGGGTGATTTTTCCTGATTTATTGTGTGTCCTGTCGATGTTCCAGATGTTACGGTGTCGGTCTAGTTCGTTCGATCTGATGCCCATTTTTCTGACAAACGTGGGGTGTATGAAGTTGTTGGTGGCTCCGGAGTCTACCAGAGCTCTTTTGTCGGCCATGAAGTGACTTGTGCGAGTCGAAACTGGAACATGCATAGAATGATAGCGTGTTATGAACACAGAGTCACTTTTTAATGCCCTCACCCAGGCTGATGGGTTTAGGCGTCCTGAAAATCCTTCTTTCCCCATAATTCCTTCATTACCAGCCCTTTGGTTTCCTCATCTAGTCCCGAGACTCCCTCAAGCCACTCGTTTGCTCTGTCTTGGGGTGTGGAGGCGGAGGCTCACGCTCCTCGTTCGCTTCCTTCTTCGAGGTCGATGAGTGGTTCTTCTCGTACACTCTGTACTTCCTCAATGTATGCGCCGCGCACCTGCGGGCCTTGACGCTGCCAGGTGGGGCAGTCTCGTGAGAAGTGCCCCTTCTTTTGACAAGTGTAGCAGGTTATGTCCCTTGCGTCGATGACTCCCCTGCCTTGTGGTCTCCTTGCGGGCAGCGTTCCTATACGTTGATTCCGTTTCCAGGTCTCGAGGATTTCTTCGGCATCCGCGAGTCTAGCGCGGACTCTGCCCGGGGTGGTGTCCATGGCGTCGGGGTGGTTGCGATATTGCTGCCACCCTGGTTTCTGAGGTGCTTGCCACAGGCACATAGGCGTATTTCGCTATCCTTGTGGGCGACCCGGTCCCTGATTTTGTCCTTGTTGGGGTCTTTTTCTGTCGACACGGGCGTTCATGTGAATCCAGCGTTTTTGTTGTTCTATGGCCGCTGTCTTCCATTGGGCATAAGTGCTGGGGTTGTGGAACTGATATGAGTTGCGGTAAAGGTTGTAGGGTAATCCTGCCGTGAAGCAGTCGAGTACTAGAGGGGTGTTGGTTTGGTAGTTGCTCTGGCGGACTAGACGTTCGAACTTAGCTATGTATGCGTCTATGTCCCCCTTCTCCATTTTGATTCCAGCGCGGAGCTCCTGTCGCGCTTTCTCCTCCTCCAGGGTGTCAGTGAATTGTCTCTTGAATCCTCCTGCCACGGCTTCCCATAGCCATTCATCTAGAGGGCCTAGCCTGCGTTTCTCTTGCTTTAGCCATTCGGAAGTGGAGAGGATCCACTCGTTGACGAGGGGGCCTTGGAAGTAGGTGAGGAAAAGCATTGCTTTTCGATAGGGAGTTTGGATGATCGCATTTTTGTCATTTAAGTTTGTGAATAGCATCCATTGGGTGTAGAACTCAGCTGCTTTGGTACGGTCTCCCGTGAAGACCGTAGGTTCTTTTCCAAAGAACTTCTCTGCTCGTTGTGCCGGGTTTGGGGCGGTTATTCCCAATGGCCATCCTCCTTGTGGTTCTCCGTCTCCTCCTGCGTCTCCTCCTCCGTGAGGGTCCTCTCCTCCCCCTCCGGGTTGTTCCTTGCGGTGCCCTGTTTCGGGGTTGATATCCCCCATGAAGGCCATGCGTGCTTGTGTCTCTGCTTCGGTGATGGTTGCCATGTGTGGTATGGATAGGGTAGGAATCTGCTCAGCTAATGTTTCGAGGGTTGTTTCCTCGTGTGTTTCTTCTTCTCCGAGGATGCGTATCTCTTCTGGGTTGCTTTTGAGTGATGGGGACGGTGCAGGAGTTTTTGGGGTTGGTGATCGCGCGTGTTCCTCTTCTACTGGTCTTCCGTCGATAGGGCCCCACTGATCTCTTGTTGTGACGCTACTTGCAAGGATGTTGCACTGGAGTACATCGTGTGTGGGTTGGACGGCTTTGTACTTGTCGGCGGAGTGGTCCCACTTGAGTTCGACCCAGCAGAGGCGGTCGAAGTTGAATTCTATTGGGTAACTTTGTTTCTTGTATTTGGTGGCGTACCCAACGTCCTGGGCGTCGTCCGACCAGAAAGCGTTTTTCAGATATTGGACGGGGACGTTTCGCTCTCCTTGTCTGTCGATGTGATATGCGTTGAAGGGGACCCAAAGGTCTTTGGTGGTCGTGTTTGGATCTTGAGGATAAGCCACGATGGGATCTTGGTCTTAATGTAACGTCTACCACGGACGTTTGCCTGACTTAGGCGAGCTGGTGTGCTGATCCTCTGGGGAGATAGTAGTTCCTGTTTGCGGAGGTAGTGTAAATGTCAACGGGATGAGGGAACAGACAGTCCTCTGGTCCTAGATATCCGTGGAGGTCCTCTCCCAACGGAAGGTAGATCGGCGGGTGGCGGACAACCCTGAGTTCGTCCCACGACTCATGGTCAACGACGTAGATCTGATGGAACGGTTTGGTGACGCGCTCGTTATGATAGAGGAACACTCGGTGACAAGTAGCGTCGAGAGGGTAGTTCACTGCCCACACGGTTGGTCAGACACGTGGGTAGCCGAAGGCCGATAGAAGTCATGGGGATCCGAAGGATATGCCGGACGAAGGGAACTCACTAAGGGGGAGATCCCTTGTATAGAGGACGAGGTAAGAAGTGGTAATTTGAAGAAGACCAAGATGTGGATCCTGGTCTTCGTACGAGTCCTTATATACATGTATGAGGTAGCTTTCAAGCTCCTCCCGAATCGTGACTAGCCAATAGTGTAAGTAGAGCGAACCCTAATACAACTACTACTAGGAATGAGTCATATCATACAATCACATGCTAAGCCATACAGCTGACTGATGCTGTGCAGTCCATGACTAAGTACTTCTGACACTCGTAAGTCATCACCGATGAGTCAGAGTCCACATCCAGAACGAAATGTTACAGTCACGCGACGGCCATTCTTCAGGATCAGGCGCCCTGCTCTCGTGGTATCCTCTGGGGCTTCTATTACTGCCCATACTCTCTCCTATACGCGCGGATCTTCTAGTCACGTGGCGAGTCACGTGCCGGTGAGGGTGGAACCGTAACATGTTTGGATGACCTCCACTACTTCAGGGTTCGTCCTCTTCGTCCGTTTGACTATCGTCTTCTCTGCTGGTTTCTGAGGGTGCAGGTGTCCTTGGTTCCGAATTGCTGGGTTCTTCCAGCTGTCCGTCAATGTGTCCCCACTGCTCTCTTGTGGGTAAGGTCCGGGAGTCGATGTCGCAATTATAGTTCCGACCCACTGGTCATACTACGTCCCACCGGTTGTCTATGGGATTCCACGTAATCTCCACCCAGCACGTGTTGTCAAAGTTGAACTCAACTGGTCGATATCGGGTCGGTCCTGATGCGAAGTCGATGAAGTATCCGGTGTCTCCTCAGTATTCCCTCCACCTAGTGGCTCCTAGGAACTGTGTGGGTACGTTGTGGTCTCCTCGTCTTTCGAGGGTGTAAGTTCTAAAATTGGTCCAACGATCTTGAGTTGTGAATGCCACGATTGAGAGATTCTGGTCTTAATGTAACGCCGCCACTGGCGTGAGTCTGACTTGGACAACGAGAGGGCGTTTAACTACTCAGCGTAAGGACCTAAGTCAGGTCGGTGATTCGGATACACGGCTTCTTGATGCACGTGATCCTTGTGAGCACTAGGGCTAAGTCCACTAGGCGTAATTGATGCGCGACTTGCTCTACAAGAGTCAAGCAAAGGAGAAGGCTGATGACTGAGAGGAGAAGAAGAGAGATGAAGAGAATGGCTATTGAAGAAGACCAGAATGGTGTATTCTGGTCTTTGGCTTCCTCTATTTATACATGAGGGGTATGGCTTTAAAGCTCCCCGTGAATCTGTACTACTAGTAGCGTTAATAGCTCGAACCCTACTATCACTATCCTAGTAATGAGTCATGCCACACCGGCATGTGATATTGTACTGCTGACTGATGTGAGAAGTCCATGACCGATTACGACTTACTAAGGGAGTCATCATCAGGAAAACAAAATGTTACTAGTGGGCACTAGCCGAGACTAGTGACACCCAAATATATTGTCACTAGTTTCCCCTAGTTACCACTAGTTAAGCTAGTTAAATCTGGTTTTGCTGATGATAGCCACTTAGTAAATGTCCACTTCTGCGACTGTGACACCATCCACCCAGCCACAGGACACTGAATGGATGCAGATGAAGCTGCCATATTCCGTGCAGTAGGACCTGACCACCCAGACCTGCCACCAGGGAGAGGAAGCCCTGGACCGGCACGGCCTAGAGGAGGACCCAGAGATTTCGGAGGAGGAACATCGAGGAGAGGACCACCTGGAGGAGGACCACCTGGAGGAGGAGGAATACCAGGAGGAGGAGGTATCCAGGGAGAAGATAAACTTACAGGCGAGAAACCCACCGTATTCAACGGAGACAGAGCTAACTACGAAGCCTTCCTCACACAATGGCATCTTTACTGGGCCCTCAACGGAGATGCACCGGTACTTCGAAATGTGTATCACCGGTGCCTCATGTTCCTGGGATACGTCAAAGGACCCATGGTCAGCAATTGGACCCTGGGGTTCCTCACCTGGCTCAACAACGAAGTACGGAACGGAAGGGATCGCTATGACGAATACCTATGGGACACCCTCACCGCCAGATTCTTGGATCGCTTCTCCAACGTCTTAGAACAAGAGCAAGCACAGGCAGCCCTGGCGAAAGGTTTCAAAATGATCGGCGATGACATTGATACCTACATCACCAACTTCCTAGCAACTAGCCCGGAAAGCCAACTACCGCCTCAACAATCAACAAACCATCGACCGATTCACGGCAGGACTGCCGAGTCAGCTGTTCACTAAAGTATATGAACTCGACAACCCCACTGTCACAATCACAGATCGTGCCATCGATCGTTTCTATTATTACTTCTACTTCTGTTTCCCTCGGAAAAAGTCTCAAGTTCTCTACTTCTGTGTTTCAGATTCATTCCAGACTCATTCCAGACTTCCTGCCAGCTCAGAGGTTGCTTTAAAAATAGGATCTCTTCAGTGTATAAAATGACCTGTAGTTTACCTTGTATTCTTCATTCTAGTCTTGTTCTTTGTTGAATCCAGTCTATTGCCATTCTCTCCTTGTCCCCTCCCCTGCAGTGTGCAGGTCACCGCTCTCGCGCTTAGTCAGCGATCCGGCCCGTTGGCCCGCCCCGACCCTTACGACAAAGTGGTAGCAGTGTATCTGCGAGCCCACCGCTTGATCGTAAAACCCACCACATTCAACAAGTGGAAAGACGCCACATTAAAACAACAGAAGCAGTACATCCACCTCCACGCTCGACTGCGGTTGACAACTACAACATGAGCGGCATCCGCGCCACGTCCCAACTTTACACAGGGATATGCCCCACCATGGAACCCCCCTCGCAATCCTCCCCCGAGGTACGATCCGAACACCATGGACACCTCGGCAGACCGCTCCCGAGCAAGGCTCGCTGGAGCCGAAGATGTCCTCAATTGAGGGACACAACAACAACCCCCATTCCAGTCGAGAAGAGGGGGAAATCAAAACAGAGGAAGCGGGCAGAGGCGTGACATGAGGGAAGTCATATGCTACAACTGTAACAACCCTGGCCACTTCTCACAAGATTGCACTAGGCCAAGGAAGCAGGGGCAACAATGGGGACCACCGACGAGTCAAGGCAGAATGGCTGACACCGACTACCACAGCCAGGAGGCCCCGGCTGCCAGAGTGGCAAGCATGTCAAACCCCCAAGACGTGGCAAGGAATTGGCTCGACAAAGTGAGAGGAGCTCCGGACGAGGTGAAGGATATAATCTTCCAGGATCTATGGAACCAGAAGGGTTTTCAGGACGCCTAAACCCATCGGCCTGGGTGAGGGCAATTAATTGTAACTCTGTAATCATGACTTGCTTCCGTTCACTTTGAATTCCAGTCTCGATTCGTACCAGTTACTCCATGGCTGACATAAAAGGGCTCGTCAATTCTGGAGCCACTGACAACTTCATCAGACCCGCATTTGCAAAACGCATGGGATTGGGGCTACAACTACTAGACTGCCCAAAAAAGATATGGAACATTGATAACACCAAGAACAAAGCTGGGTCCATCACCCACTTCATTGACCTAGACGTGGAAACCAAAGGAGTTCACAGGGTCATGCGATTGTTGATAAGTGACCCATGCGCACTTAGCGGCTCTAAATTGACATATCAGATATGGACTGCTGTAGATTAGATTACATGTATGATCATTACAATCTCGGACTTTTCCTTATCTATGACATCACTGTACAATGGCATCATATGGACTACACTGGACTTGTTATTGTACTACGCTTTAGGACTCTCCTTTGTTATATCCTTATTGTGATGTCACTATGATATCATCTCTGTCTAGACGTTCTACTATGCCGGTACGCTCGGATCTTCGGGATGCCGGGCGAAGGGTCCCACGGTAGCGGACCCTACCGTGGGGAGCATATGAGTATGGAAAGTACAGCTTGCCCCCGAAAGGGAATATGCTGCCACGTGCGTCCTGTGGGAGTCTAGGCTGGCTATTGCCGAGCGAGAAGTACCCCCTCCCTCCCCACTCGTCGTGTCCCCCCTGTAAGCAACCAGTCTATTAAGGGTCGTGCCTTGCCGCGGTGCCACTGGTGGCTGAGATGCGGCCTATACGCCGGTCGCCGGTGTTGCGCCGCACGTGCCAACTCCCTTGATAGGTCATAAGACTGGTAGTACTCTAAGTGTAATCGGATGGTGTAGCGGTCGGGGCAGCGGTAAGCCCCCTGACGAGAACTTTCGCAGGTTCGAAACCGCTGCCTCCCGCTTTTCCTTACCGGCCCCTGATCTGACCGTCCAGGCCCCTATCTTCGGAGACGGGTGACTGACAGCTGTATTAAGCCGGCCGACGGCCCGATCGCCCTTCGCTCGGACATAGTCTTCGGTCTATGCCCCCTACGGGGGCAGAGATCGCCCTAATTGTACTTATTGTCTAAGTACATTCCCTTTGTTCTGACCTGTTGGAACGTGATAAGTACGTAAGGACCTTATCTATAGCAGTTACAACACTACGATAGTATAGTTTCCTATTACGGTAGTCAGGATACGTACTATAGCGGGCGCAATACGCCCTCTGAGAAGGAGAAGCCCTATGGCTATCTCAAAGTGGTAGTTTACATCAGGCGTGTGTAAAAACGCGATATTGTGGACGCCTGTACTCATCACTTTTACGCAAATGGTCAGGGTAGGACCATAGAGTATAAATATCCTCCCATGGGGAGGGAGGCGAATAGACATTCACTCTCTTACTCACTTGTGCACCCTCTCCACCGCTATAGTCTCTCAACCTACTCAAAGGTGAGAACACCATTCCTGTTAGCTGCGTGCATTGCTGCGCAACATGACCCACTATTGTTCAGGGTCTTATTGTATTCTACTTATTGTATGACACCCTTTGTTGTGGTCCCATTGTCCCACTGTGTCATTGTTCTCTGTAGTATAAGTAGTACACATTGTACGTCCTGATACCACAGTTCCTCACTCTGTGTTATCAGGTTAGTTCTCTTCTCTGTAATAACAGAAAAGTTCCTCACTCTGTGTTATCAGACACCCTTACTGCTTCCACTGCAAGATCTCTGCTTCCCTGTGCCTCACATATCTCACCTCAGTATCTCTTGATTCACTGTGAGTATGCGTCTCCTACTCTGCTGTTCATCAGGTTATGGGCCCTGGCCCTTCTACTCCACTTGACTGGCCTCTGTGTCGTTGCGGGCACAAGCTGAGTCTTGGTCTGTCTGGGGACTCACCCTCCTTGCCCAAGCCTGGGTGCCCTCAGGCGTGAGTGGACCCAGGTGAGGCCCCTCCATACTATACATTGCCCAGTAGTCCTACTTTCACCCCCATTGTGCTCCTCGCCCCTGTGTGTGCACAAGGAGATTGGACCTGGTAGCCCTTTAATACATATCTAGGCGTGCATGGCCCACTGGGCTGTGTATTGTGGAGCTTAGCACCAGCTGTCTCTGGTGCTCCACACTGTGCGCAGGACCTCTCCACCCATGGGAGTGTAAAACCTGGTGCAGGCTCTAGGGGGTGTTCGCCTTTGGCGTTCTGCAACCAGATTCCTACCTTGCAGCGGGAAAGGGAAAGGACACAGTGAAGCCACTTGTGGCGATGAGGCAACCAATAGGCCGAGAAGGCTGAGGTAGACAGCCTTGGGCTCTGAAAAGATCATTCCACTATCCCCTCTGGTGCGCTCTAGTGAGCCGCGTCTTGTGACACATCCTGGCTGGCAGCTGGCTCCTAGTATGCGAAGAGGCTTCCACCCTGGGCCTAGCCCTTGTAACACTGGCATGTTATGGAGGCAGGACACATTAGCGTTCTGGCCTTACAGATTCACAGACAGGAGTAGAAACCCCTCCACATCTTGCACTTTATAAAGCACTATCGCTGACTGCTCCTCGGCGATAGATAAATCATCCCTATGTCTTCTACACACTCTTCTCGCGCTGCCTCCCCCACTGGTGCGGCTGCAGGCGCCACGGCAGGTGCCTCATCCGCCCTGCCCCCTATTCCTTCTGGATCCACGCCTTCCATGCACATCTCCAACGCGTATAGCAACTCCTTCGGCATGCCATCTGGCATCCATCTTGGTCAGTTTGATGGGACCAATTGGAATGAGTGGTCTGGGACGCTTGAGGCCATCCTCACGCTGCATGAAGTGGAGGATGTGTTCTACCTCATGGCCCCTCCCTCTGGAGTCTCTCCAGACGAATGGGAATCAGTCCAGCGTCGGGCGAAGGCGTACCTCCGCCTCTATCTCAAACCCGACAGTTTACTCCCTCATTGCCGACCCATATGCTTACCCACTATTCAAATCAAAGTGGGACAAGCTGAAGGACGTTTATGCTGGTGCTTTGGGCAGCACTACCATATTTAATTTGTGGATTCAGTTAACTCAAGCTCGCCTCGACGACTCCTCTCCCATGGCCTCTCAGTTGGCCAAGCTCAATGAGCTGAGAGTCGGCCTTTCCAACGCGCAGATGGGTGTCACTGACACTCAGTTCTGCCTCATACTTCTCCACACCCTGCCAGCCTCCTATGAGGTTCTGGCATCTACCATCCTTCGCCAGTGGCGCCCCCTCCAAACTTAAGCACGCTGAGATCATCGCGTGCATTGTCTCGGAGGAAGCACGTCGCTCTGGCCCCTCTGGCTCCTCGCTTCACAAGGCTGCCCCCATTAAACCTACTGGTGGCGCACGTAAGAAGAGAGACCATTCTCAACTTACCTGTCACTACTGTAACAAAAAGGGGCATATCAAGCCTGACTGCAGGCAGAGAAAAAAGGATGAAGCTGCGGGAAAGTTGAAGGACACTAGCAACAAGGCTGCCAATAGTCACGTACTCGTACCTACCACCGCCTCCATTAAGGAGGTTGATGATGAGCCCGCCATTAACTGGGCTGCAAATTCAGTTGGTGTTGCCTTGTATGCTGCCTCGCGTGTGCGTTGGATGATGGACAGTGGTGCCACACACCACATCACACCACATCGGTCCGATTTCAAGGACTACACTCCATGCAAAGGTGCTGTGCGCCTTGGAGATAAGTCCACCATCGACCAAGTTGGTGTAGGCTCCGTCGTCTTCATAACGAGCCAAGGCCTTCCCATCACCCTAAGTAATGTGCTACACCTACCACAGGTGAAAACACGCTTCTTATCAACGCGTGCACTAGCACAAAAGGGTGCAGAAGTGGCCTTTGACAGTGGCTCTTTCAAAATTTCTGTCAATAAAAGCTGTGTAGCTATTGGCTACTTGGAGGACAACCTATACTGGTTGGACGCTTCAAGCATTGGCCTAAATGCTCACGTCAAAAGTGCTGCCACCACTCTTGATATCTGGCATCAGCGCATGGGACACATCTCCTTCTGCTGCTCTCAAATCGTACGGTCCCTCTGCCACTACTGGGATGGACATTGACAGCTCTACCACGCATACTGCTGTGTGTCGTGGGTGCGAATTGGGTAAATCCACTCGCCAACCTTTCTCTGCAGTCCTCCACCAAAAGGACAACCGTATCTTTGAGATTGTACACAGTGACCTAGCTGGTCCAATGCAAACTCAGTCCCTACAAGGCTCCGCGTACACCGCCACCTTCATAGACGACCACTCCAAGCATGCAGTGGTGTACTTTATTAAGTCGAAGGATCAGTTTGTGAAGGCAGCTGCAGATGTATTTGGCCTGGGGTGAAACCCAGACGTCCCATAAACTGCGCGCACTCCACTCTGACCGCGGAGGCGAGTACATGGCGAGCCAAGTACAGGACATTCTCAAGCAGAGAGGGATAGAGCATCACCTTACGATGCCAGGTTCACCACAGTCGAACGGGAAAGCCGAGCGGTTTAACCGCACCATTACGGACAAGGCAATGGCCATGCTGCACACAGCTGGCATGTCTAAAGGCTTCTGGGAGCATGCTATGAGCACTGCGGTACACATCTACAACCACTCTCCCACCCGTACGCTCAAGTGGCGCACACCCTATGAGCTCTGGTACTCTGGCAAAGTACCAGATGTCTCACACTTACGCGTCTTTGGATGCAAGGGGTACATGCACGTACCTGCTGATAAGCATCGCAAATTGGATGCGAAGGCCGTTGAGGTCACGCTTATTGGGTTTGAGCCCGAATCAAAGGGCTATAAGCTCTGGGACTGCTCAACCCGCTCTGTCCGTTTGTCCAGGGATGTGACATTCGACGAGAGTAGCTTCCCGTCCCTTCAGGGTGCTGAGACACACCCAACACCTTCTCAAGTGGCCTCACCACCACTACCTACACCAGTGATTGCCGTACCTAGCACGTCGGCGTTACCACCACAGCGAGCACCCTCCCCCACACACTCTGACAGTAGTGAGGAGGAGGATGTTGAGGATATACTAGACCCCAAACCAGAGCGCCCACACACGCCACCACCACCTGCCCTGCCCACTCTGCCCACCACTCCTAAGCGTGAGCACATCACTCCCACTTCACCACCACCGCGTCAAAGTGCAGTGCGCATTGCGCGCTTTGTCCCTCCTCCCTCACCAGATATGCCTGGTGGTTTTGAGGATCGTGCACAGCGCAGTCAGCTGTTGCGCGAGATGGACAATGCACCGAGACGCTCTACCCGTGCACCTATACCCAATCCTCGCTACTTCAGTGGGGACAATGTAGCACTGCGCAGTAGATGGCTGGGATATGTGGAGCTGTTAGCTGCAGCTTACGTTGGCAGAGACCCTGCAACTTATGCAGAGGCCATGCGGTCTGCAGATGCAGAAGAGTGGACACTGGCGTGTCAATATGAGATGGATGCGCTCGCCAAAAATGGCACATGGGAGTTAGTGGATCTCCTGCCTAATTGCAAGGCAGTAAAATCCAAATGGGTCTTCAAGATCAAGGCGGATGGCCGCTACAGAGCTCACTTGGTGGCTAAGGGGTTTACACAAATCCCTGGCATAGATTTTGATGAAACCTTCTCCCCGTCGCACGATTTGAGTTGCTGAGATTACTTCTGGCGTTGGCCGCGCTGGAGGACTGGCACATCCATCAAATGGATGTCAAGTCTGCGTTTCTCAATGGCGTGCTTGATGAGGAGATATATATGGAGCAGCCACAAGGTTTCACCACTGCTGGTGCAGAGACGAAGGTGTGTTGCCTTATTAAGGCGATATATGGTCTCAAACAAGCCTCCCATGCATGGAACTTGCAATTCCATGGAGTGCTAACTGCACTCGGCTTTAAGCGGACATTTGCCGATGCCGGCGTATATGTGTTGCCTCAACGAGAGGGGGATGGACCACTCTTCGTTATCGTTTACGTTGACGACATCACAATAATGGGTGCTTCTATGGAGAAGATCAAGCGTCTTAAGTCAGATCTTTCTGAGCGCTATGAAATGACAGATCTCGGGGAGATAGACTCCTACCTTGGTATGCGCATTGTGCGCGACCGCTTCCGGAGACGCATTGAAATAGACCAGTCTGGCTATATCAAGGATGTCCTTGAATGCTTTGGCATGTCCGATGCCACTCCACACTCCACACCCTTGCCTGCTGGTGCTGACGAGCACCTTCATAAATATACGGGTCAGGCTTCTGCCTCTGACATTACGCACTATCAGTCACTCATTGGTAGTCTGCTATACGTTCAGATTGGCACCAGACCTGACATCTCCTTTGCTGTATCACGTTTGGTGCAGTATGCAGCAAATCCTTCCCCCCAACATCTACGGCTTGCGATGTACGTCTTGTCCTACTTAGTGGGTACTATAGACATGCGCATAGTCTACGATGGCGCCAGTAGAGATGGCCTTCATGGCTATAGTGACTCTTCCCTGGGTGACCAGGTTGATGATAGACACTCCACCTCCGGTTATGTGTTCCTTTTAGCCAATGGTGCAATAAGCTGGTCCTCGCGAAAGCAAAAGACTGTGGCCCAAAATACTACAGAGGCAGAATACATGGCCATGACCGACACGGCCAACCAAGCCGCTTGGTATCAGAGCTTCCTTGCGGAACTCGGGTACGAGGTCGACGACCCCATCCCATTGCATGGTGACAATAAGGGTGCCATTGACTTGGCCTTGAACCCTGTCACTGGGAGGCGATCAAAGCACATTGCCATACGGCATCATGTCATTAGGGAATACATCGAAAAGGGGACCATCACCCTTATTAGAACCCCTACACTGGAAATGGTTGCAGACGGCTTCACTAAGTCACTCGCACGCACCCTGCTCCACCAACACAATGTAGACATGGGCTTGTGCTAGTCCTAGATTGCTGATCATGGGGAGATGTTGATAAGTGACCCACGCACACTTAGCGGCTCTAAATGGACATATCAGATATGGACTGCTGTAGATTAGATTACATGTATGATCATTACAATCTCGGACTTTTCCTTATCTATGACATCACTGTACAATGACATCATATGGACTACACTGGACTTGTTATTGTACTACGCTTTAGGACTCTCCTTTGTTATATCCTTATTGTGATGTCACTATGATATCATCTCTGTCTAGACGTTCTATTGTACTTATTGTCTAAGTACATTCCCTTTGTTCTGACCCACTATTGTTCAGGGTCTTATTGTATTCTACTTATTGTATGACACCCTTTGTTGTGGTCCCATTGTCCCACTGTGTCATTGTTCTCTGTAGTATAAGTAGTACACATTGTACGTCCTGATACCACAGTTCCTCACTCTGTGTTATCAGGTTAGTTCTCTTCTCTGTAATAACAGAAAAGTTCCTCACTCTGTGTTATCAGACACCCTTACTGCTTCCACTGCAAGATCTCTGCTTCCCTGTGCCTCACATATCTCACCTCAGTATCTCTTGATTCACTGTGAGTATGCGTCTCCTACTCTGCTGTTCATCAGCGATTTCTTGTCACAGACATAGGCGACGAAGACCTTGTAATGCGATACCCATGGCTCGCCGCCTACGAACCAACCATCAGCTGGAAGCACGCCACTATCCACGAAGACGCTCTGCCCATCGTTATCCGATCCATCAATCCGATGGACCAACAGATCGTACTCGCAACAGCCATCACCCAAAGCGAAGCCGAAGACATAGTACACGAGTTAGAGGAAGCATGCCAGCTACGTACCACAGCCACCGAGCTCGCTATTGCAGCTAAAACACCCACCAAAATGACAGAAATACCGAAACCCTACAGACGCTTCGCCAAACTCTTCAGTGAAGAAGCGTCACACAGGTTCCCACCATCGAGGTCATGGGATCATGCTATCGACTTCAAACCCAGTACTCTGGCAAGCATAGATTGCAAAGTGTATCCAATGTCACAAGAAGAAGACAGGCAGCTCAAAATATGGCTCGAAGAGCAACTTAAAATGGGGTACATTTGACCATCCAAATCACCATACGCCTCATCCTTCTTCTTCATAAAAAAGAAAGACGGAAAGCTTCGCCCGGTTCAGGACTACCAAAGAATCAATGCTTGCACCATTCGCAATCAATACCCCCTACCACTCATGGCGGAACTTATTAACGACCTAGGTAACGGCCACATTTACACCAAGCTGGATGTTCCATGGGGTTACAACAACATACGGGTAAAGGACAGGGACGAACCCAAGGCAGCATTCAAAACACAATATGGATGGTAATGTACTTCGGCCTTACCAACTCACCAGCGACCTTTCAAGCGATGATGGACGAAATATGCGCCCCTGTCATCGCGAAACACGAGCAACTGGGCACCATCATATGGGTTTACATGGACGACATCGGCATCGCCACCCATGAAAACGCAGGGATGCAGGCGCACATCACCACCGTCTGCGACATATTGCAAGTCACCTTAGATCACAACCTGTACTTCAAACCAGAAAAATGCCTCTTCCACCAACCACGGATGGATTACCTGGGGGTCATCCTTGAAAAGGGGGTGACTCGCATGGACCCGGTAAAAATTTCGGGCATACGTGACTGGCCCTGACCTACAAAGGTACACAACATACGCTCATTCCTTGGCTTCTGCAATTTTTACCGCCTCTTCATCAGCGGCTTTGCAACACATGCCCAAGCTCTGAACAAGCTTACTCGAAAGGATGCGGATTGGACATGGGGTAATGACGAAGAAACCGCCTTCCAAAAGCTCAAGGACCTCATAACATCAGAACTAGTACTGGCCCACCCCACACTAACCGACCAATTTGAACTGGAAGTAGACGCATCAGGGTATGCAGTAGGAGCGGTACTTCTACAGAAGAAAACCGATGGAAAACAACACCCTATCGGATACTATTCAGCCACTCTCAACGAGGCTGAGCGCAACTACGACATTTACAACTTAGAACTTTTAGCAATTGTAAAGGCCCTGCGACACTGGTGACCCTACCTAGCGGGATCACCCCACAAGATCAAGATCTTCTCCGATCATCTTAACCTCATGCACTGGAAGTCACCCCAAAAGATCAGTCGTCGAGTCGTGAGAGACGTGCTAGAGCTAATGGAGTACAACTTCAAGATTCACCACATCAAAGGAGCAAACAACGGGTGAGCAGACACGCTGTCTAGAAGACCCGACTACGACCGAGGAGAAAAAGACAACGAGGGTGTCACCGTGCTCCCAGACAAGCTCTTCATATGGCAAGTCACCACTCAAAGCACGCAGGACCACCAGCAAGACAAAAGTCAGATAAACCACTGGGCAGACCCTCACAAACTCAAATGCATCAACAGGGTATGGTACCGACAAGGAGCCCATGTAGTCACCGGAGGAACAGAAGCCATCCACACCATTATCCAAAACCACCACGATCCCCCCACATACAGACACCCGGGCATCAAACGCACGGCTCGCATTATAGAACGACACTATTGGTGGCCACAAATGCTGGGGCACGTCACTGAGTACGTCAAGGGGTGTGCGGAGTGCCAACGACACAAAGTCAACAATTGACCCACCAAGGCTCTGCTGGTACCCATCACGCTGACCCCCGAAGCTAAGCCATTTGAAACCATAGCATTGGACTTCATCACCAAACTCCCCGTTTCACAGGGATACGATTCAATCCTCACCATCACGGATCATGACTGCACCAAGGCCTCCATATTCATCCTGTGTACAGAAGAAATCACAGCCGAAGGGACCGCAGCCCTGTACGTAACCCACGTGTTTTGAAGGTTCGGATTACCCGCCAAAATCATAAGCGATCGAGACCCGAGATTCGCGTCCAAATTCACAAGGGAACTTTGTCGGATCTTGGGGATCTATCAGAACATCTCCACGGCATATCACCCGCAAACGGATGGACAATCAGAAAGAACCAATCAATGGCTCAAGCAATACCTTCGATTCTGGGCCAACAAGCACCAAGATAACTGGGCGCACTTCCTTCCTATGGCAGAATTTGCGCATAACAACTGGCCTCACGAAACCACACAGAAGTCCCCATTCTTACTCATGATGGGATACGATCCACGCACTGATTGGCTCAATAAACCAATGCCTATCCCACAGGTATTTACATGACTCCAGCAATTCTGAGAAGCATGGAAGGACGCCCAGGAACTAATCAAAAAGGCCCAATCACTGTGGATTAAACACCGAGATACGCCAAGGTATCAGGAAGGGGATCAAGTGTGGCTGGAAGGGAGACATCTCCGAACCAATCAGCCGATGGCCAAGCTTGCCGTGTGAAGGCACGGACCCTTTCAGATCATCCAGGTGCTGTCACCTGTCAACTATCAGCTGGAACTCCCCACACAATGGAGCATTCACCCCGTGTTTCACATCGATTTACTCACACCTTATCACGAGACACCTATGCACGGCGAAAACTTCACACTAGGGATGGGAAAGTTCAGGTCCGAACCTGAACCTATCCGAACCGAACTCTGGTTCAGGGTTCGGGTTCGGGTGCTGACCTGAACCAGACTGACGGTTCTGTTCAGGGTTCAGCAAAACCCCGAAATTTGAGAACCATGTTCGAACAGAGTTCGAACCGAACTGTTGATCACCCTGGCTGAAATTTATGGTTGCTGAAATTTTTTTCGAAATGGAATCTTTAAAATGCAAGTATTACAGTGGCCCACTCCAAATGTGCAAAAGTGTGTGTGAGATGTTGGATTCGCGTCTGAAACAGTGCAGTGCTAGCGTGGGACCTTTGGTGTGGCATTGTGTGGCGACTGCATTGTGACTTCAAGTTCTTCCTAATCCCTCTCACCTCCTCATCATCAACACTCAATTTGGCTTGTTTTCAATGTGTGAAGGTCTTCAATTTGTTCAACTGCTGACATGCGCTGACACCTGGACCGAAAGTTGAACATTTTTGAGGGCATGTTGAAGAATTGGTATTTCATGGCTATTGCCCATTGGTACGCCCCGCGTCTGGCCCGGGGTTTGTGTAGCATGACTAACTCACATAACCAGCCTTGTGAGTGCTTCGACACTACAGCGGCAGCAGCGATGATGGGCACTCTAGCCCTGGGCCACGTGTTCCGCCAACCTCGACAACGTCGAGGGGCAACCACCGACTCACCCAGGCTAGGTGAGTGCCATTCACTTGAGCTGCCTGCAACCCCCACCATGACCGTGATGGTCCTGATCTGTGTGCGCCGCCAATAACTGCAGCTGTGAAGACCTTGACAGGCTTGACTACGGCGACAAAGACCACAACTATGAAGGCTACCGACCCCACTCCCTCACGTCGCCCTTCTGCATTTGGACAGGTCTGTCCCTTATTTTAACCTACGCGCTTCATCCTCTCAACATCAACAAGAATGGCTATGTGCCATATCCGTCTTCCTTCTCCCACACAGAACCGCTGGCGCTTCCTCCTCGATCGGTGTCATGATCACAGATCATGCCATCGATCGTTTCAGATCCTTGCTTATTACTTCTGGAAATCAGTCTCAAAATAGTTTTCTCTTTAGATTTCTCTACTTCTGTGTTTCAGACTTGTTCCAGGCTTCCTGCCAGCTCAGAGGTTGCACTAAAAATAGGATCTCTTCAGTGTATAAAATGACCTGTAGTTTACTCTGTATTCCTCGTTCTAGTCTTGTTGCTTCCCTGTTGAATCCAAGCTATTTCCACCCTTCCTCTCCTCTGCTAGCCAGAGTTCCATCTTCTTCTCTCTGACTGACTAAACTGATTGACTGATTGATTGACTGACAGACAGACTGCGCTTAGTTGCTGACTAAGCGACGCTTACAAATCGACTTACGACAAAGTGGTAGTAGCACTGTCTACGAGCCCACCCCTTGGATCGTAAAAATCGGAAGGGGAAGACGCTGGGCCATGTGCGCTGCCAACAACGACAATGGTGAAGGGAACGCTACCTCTGCACCCGAGCTATGTGAGTGCAGACCAATCACAGTGCCCATCCTCTGCTCACTTACGCACCCCCAAGCTACTTACACCCTACCATGATGACAACAGCAACAGCAACACCATGTGTGCCGACAATGACAACTGTCTGCGACCCCTACCACGACGACGACGACAGGTAATCGAGTTCAATGCAACCTTGAGTCGTGTGCACCACCAACCACGAAGGCGATGACGGCGATCCAAATGCTGCGACAACGACAACAGCGACAACACCCTTCTCCCCATGCGTTGCCAATGACTGACGAATATCTTACTGTGGAGATGGCAGGTTTGGTTCACAATCCCGCTGTCATGGAGGGGCCCAAGGAGCCGCAAAACTGATGGAAGATGGCGACACAATGACAACGACTGCGGCGGCAACCGCAATGGCATGACAATGCGACTCCGAGTTGCGTACACAGCCGACCGTGATGACGCTTCCCCGGAGGTGTGATGGCCTCGCTCCCAAGCACGCAGGAGAATGTGGGCACAATCTGAGCCGTCCCGATCGAGGCCACCACGGTCCCATTGCATGCCGCCTCACAGATCATCCACATCCATCTATGTTCTGCAGCGACTCCATCCGCGTCCGTGAAGCCACTGAACCCCACGATTTCTGTGCTGCGTGATGCCCGTCGTTCGACATGGCGGGCGAGAAGCGCCTGCTGCAGGATATTGTAGACAAGGCGCTCGCGCGGGGGCCGGCTGCGCAGGCAGGAACTCACTGAGGTGCATCCGACCATCCGGCTTGCTATCTCCGCAACGAGTTGAGCGAATTTGGCAGTGACACCACGACAACCGTAGCAGCCACCTCAATGACATGACAATGTACAACACAACAGCAGTGGCTACTTGGATTGCGATAATGCGTCGATGGTAGCAGCTGCAACATGCGATGTGGTGGTGACCGCAGTAAGGGTGATGATGGGTTTACCTTTTATGAGGCAGTACTGTACACACATAGGACTCGGTCTTGTTATCTAGACACAAAAATTGATTGATTTTCCAAGCTCTACCACAAAAGCATTAAGTCACGCCTTTTGCGGTACACATGCCTGGTGACTCTGCGGGTTTGATGTGATTACGTAAGCGGGATCCTCTCATTTTGCCGTTTGCGTTCAGTTCGGGGTTCGGACCCTCCCTGAACTGAACCGAACCAATGTGAACCTGAACCAAGGGTTCGGTTTGAGGGTTCGGCCAAACACCTGAACCGAACCAATAGTTCGGTTCAGGGTTCAGCCAAAAGGGGCTCTGAACTGAACTGAACTGAACTTTCCCATCCCTACTTCACACGCCCGCCACCGGATCTTGTGAATGGCGAAGAGGAATATGAAATCGAGCGGATCCTAGACTCACAACGATTCGGCAGGGGCAGGTGTGTTGCGTTTGAGCCTCTGGAGTACCCCCGCGAGGAGGATAGCCACGCGTACAGCGTCACAACCAAGGAAGAGTTGCTAGACTGGGTGAAGAATGGCGACCAGACGTACCACAATGTGAGTCCCTCGCTGGAGTAGAGGAGTGGAAGACGGCCGTCACGTGACCCTGGCACGTGGCCTGCCTCGACTTGTCCAGAAGGGTCCGGATGAGCTTGTGCCCGGACCGGCCGATAGCGTGTGATGCAGATCGTGACTTGTGACTGATGTGACCGCTGACCGATGATTGATCGAGAGCCTTATGCCATTGGATACTCGTATTAGGGTTCGTGGCTGTGTATTAGGGTTGCTGGGCTTCAAAGCTCCATCCCTTGTGTATAAGTAGAAGGACGTCTGCGTGTAGACTCCTTAGCTTTGATATCTTGAGGAATACCTTCCCTTTCCTGCGCCTTAGCTCCTAGTCCCTGTGTGTGTGCTTGCCTCTTCGCCGTCATCAGCTTTCCGCTATAAGTCGTACGCCGACTTCTCCTTCATCATTCTCGACTTCTATATCGCCGTTGCCTCTGTTTGGCCTCAAACCTCAGCAAACCGGTCCCTAATCCAAGTCGGATTGATACGTCCCGGAAGGAACGTAACAAGGTGGCTACAATACCTCGTGAAATGGAGGGGCTACTCTGACTCAGACAATCAGTGGGTCAACAAAGCTGACATATTCGCTGACAAGGCCATAGCGGAGTACGAAAAAGCCACGTCAAGAAGGGTTATAAGCAAGGCGGAAAACGCTAAGTCCCCCTCATCCCCTCACACTGGACTCCTCACTCACACAACAATGTCTCTTCCCGCTACCACCGTTGCCTCCTCTCTCTCTGCCCACGGAGTTGACAACATCTCCCACCAAGAGCTCGCAGCAGCTCTTGTCAACGCCGCTGCCATCGAAGACGTCAACAACCCAGACGCACCCGCCGCTTACTGGCTCTTCAACAATGAAGGGCGACGCATCTCCACCAGCCCATACTCCCACGATGAAATACAGGAGCTTCAAACAATTATCAGAGGCAGTGTCAGCGCCTCCCCGAGCCCGCTCCCAGTACGTATCGAGGTTTGGGTCGAAGAGGGCGAAGACAGAGTCAACCCTTCAATGGGAGGTGTGGATGGCCAGCCACAGGTGCGCGAGGCAGGCAAACCCCACTACGCCCCCGAAGACATGTACGCCTTTGTTGGTGGGCACAGCAATCAACACCGAGTCGACCGCGCAGTCAACAAGCTGAAGGACGTGAGTCTCAAAGCCGAACTGACCCACTACTGCGCCTACAAACATGAGGCGGAGAGGATGGAGCAGTGTCTCCATGCGTTAGCTCAGGTGCTCAGTGGGGTACAGGGGGAGCTGACCCGCAGCACCCGCTCCAAGTTCAGACTCGAGATGGCAAATATGTGGGACAGGATTACGGAGGCGCAGGAGGGATGGATGGGCAGTATCGGGCCCACTCGGCGATGTGATCGTTGCAGCTGAAAAGGGGGTGATGTCACGGTATGGCTTGTGGACACTTACTATACGGTGATGACTCCCTGAGTAAGTTGTAATTAGTCATGGACTCTCACATCAGTCAGCCGTAGTATCACATGTTTGTGGTGATGCTATGACTCATTACTAAGTAGTTGTATTAGGGTTCAAGCTAGTTACGCTACTCATCGTCTCGATTCAAAGAGGAGCTTGAAAGCCACCTCTCTCATGTATAAGTAGTACACAGCGAAGACCAAGAATCACTATCTTGGTCTTCTTCAGAAGCCACAGTCTTCCCATCTCCTCACGTGTGCCCACTCCTTTTCTTCGCTTGACTCCAACTGAGCAAGTCAAATGTTTGTCGCGCCTGGTGGAGTTAGCCCCAGTGCCTATACCGATCACGTGCACCACAAGGGCTGTGTATCCGTGCAAAAGTATCGAATTCGCTAAGTTGTCTACGCCCTTCCAAAGTCCAAGTCGGACTAACGCCAGTAGCGGCGTTACAATCAGTGTCTGCACCAATGGTGCTGTCCTCTCTCGGTAGTACCTCAAATTTGGGCTTGGCCTGTGTCCAGAGGAGCTGCTTGTCAAAGGCGATGAGTTGGAGGAGGGATGAGGGGGCAATGGGGAGATGTCTTACTTGTGGGTGGACTGTCTTCAGAATGACTAGGTCACTTCCCTTTTTTTTTGGGTCTTTTCTTGTTTTTTTTCATCACCTACACCCTTATTTGCTACCTTAACAAATACTGTTTGCAACTGGAGAACATCCTCTACATTCTGTTAAATAAAAACCATTTTATTTCATAGGGACTTTGAGACAGTGCCGGCAGTACAGCCACAGATTGCAAACACTGACCACCAAACATGGAAGCTGAGTTGCCATCCGACTTACCAAAGTGGAGACATTTGCTGATTTTGCCACTTCTGAACCACTCTCTGAGCTAGGAAACCTGGCACAGGAGATTCAGACATATTAGTCATAGCAGTTTACAGAAACTATTTGGTGACAAACTTGTCAACAGTTTCCACATAGACATGTGAATGTCCAAATTTGATTGCATTGCATGCACGGAGGCAAAGTTGCCCAAAGAAACCTATAACAAAAACTCAGCCTTTGAAACATCACTGGCAAACTTACCTACTATCACATGTTAGGGGTTTCAAAACTGTTGAGAGTTTCAAATCGCAACTTTTGAAGAGATCAATTCAAAAACACAGCTGATCTTTACTTATATATACTACCCATATACTACTCAATTGCAGATCACACAAAAAATAAAGAAGTCCTATTTGTGCTTGTGTTGCGATGTCGCAAATATTACAGGGTAAGGCCCAAAATCTGACTAAAACAGTCTCGGATTTATGTATTACTGAATGTGGCATCACAAAACTTTCAAGATATCATATGTGCATACCATTAAAGTCACCTTCAAAATTCTAGGGCATTCAGAGCAACAGGAGGAGGGCTACAGAAGAAAGAGTGAATTCGTGTGACAATTGGCGTTCGACACCCATCGGATTTCAAAGCCCGCTGCTTAGCTAATGTGATAGTGTCAAGAACAGTACTCGGTGATACTGTATGGTAGTCTGTACCAGACCAACAATTAGTGTTCATCACGGGTAACCCACGGGTTTTTGGTATTTTTGACTTGATAGGGTTGTAGCCCTGGATGTTCCGTGTTTTTTAAGCCCCTGACCACCCAGATCAGTGAAGAAATGGCTTTTCTATGGATTTATCCAGTTTGGTGGCAAGGCATCAAAAACTGATGCCTCCAAAGGTATTTTGTTATGGTGTGTCATGAAAAAACCCATGACATTCCGGGTCACGGGTTTTTTTGTGATACGGCATAACAAAACACTTCCCAATGCATCAATTTTTGGTATCTTGCCACCAAACTTGATAAATCCATGGAAAAGCCATTTCTCCACTGATCTGGGTGGTCAGGGGCTTAAAAAACACAGAAAATCCAGGGCTACAACCCTATCAAGTCAAAAATACCAAAAACCCGCGGGTTACCTGTGATGAACACTACCAACAATCGGCTCAGGCCTTGCGTGGGCACAGGTGCATACCTCCTAGAAGAGTTCCTATCAGCCCTGATGTTGAAAAACTCATCCAAGAGGCATGCATCCAGCTCCGTGCCCAGGCCAACCCCAAAATTGCGGGTGTTGTTCAGAAAATTGAGGCTTGCACTGGTGTCAGCCTCCCATATCACACTGTTCGCAACTGCTTCAAGGGAAAGCATGTTCCCCCTCAACAAGCTCATGTCAGTCAGCAGCTTCTATCTTGTGAGGCAGAGACAGTTCTTGTTGATTGGATCACTTTCCTGTCAGACACTGGCCACCCCCTCAGTAAGCGGACTATTCAGAAGAAGGCTGAGGCCCTCTGTGGGAAGAAGCCGAGCTGGTCCTGTATTTGTTACTTCCTTTGTCACGATCACGTGCCACGTGACGAGTTCTCAGAAGGATTACGAAAGATGAAACGTAGCACTTACGCGTCCTTGACTGCACTTACGCGTCTCTAGAAAATAGTACCGAAAATCATAGTTTGTACGACTATAAGTACGAGGCTGTAGTAGCTATGTTCAACATCTTGTCTTTGAATAAACCAGCTTGTCTCTGCTCATTGCGAGTCCGAGTTAAAGTACTTCCCTCTCGTCGACTCTGTCAACCTCATCCTCTAGCTTAACTGCTTCATCGTTATTCCTTACATCGAATTCCTGACCTCAGACCCTTCGCCCTACGGCACGACCGATCCGGCTGGATCGTAAAACAAGACAAGATCATCATTTACACGATCCTACGCTCGTTGCGTAGACTACGACCTCCGACGCTGTAGTGCGCCGATCGACTACAGGGACTAAGAAGACCTGGCTCACGAACAGAATACACTGTTCACTCCGAGACAAAGCGCCGACAGAGTGCATATCGAACCCGCTCAGGATCCCGCTGATCCCACTGAAAGACGACTTGTCGTACGAAGGAAAAACCCGAGTGTAGACCATCTCGCTAGTGGAGGTTCTGTTTGGGAACCTGCCCGTGGATACGTGGTCCTCGCTGCAAACGAACAAGCCGTCGACGTAGAATTCTTTGAGGCTGAAGACGCGTGGTACGAAGTTTACCCGCACGAAGATACCTGGTACACACACAACGTTAGTCGTATCGAAAACCCAATCTTGTGGGGATTAAGACTCGAAGGACATACCTCGCCGGACCCTCACGTCTGGAGAAATACGAACATACTAGAAGACGATAGCTCTTCAGGATCGACATCGAAAAAGAAGGGAAAACGACGTGCTCACCAAGCTCCTCCCCATCCCATCCAACTACTGATACCCCCGCCTACCATCTCGGCGCCGATCTCTACAATGGCAACTCCATCCACGAACAATGGCTCGCTCAAAGGACTACCACCAAAAGAATTTGCTGGCGATCGTGCCAAAAGTGTACAGTTCCTACGAGAATTCTACCAGTATAAGCGCATCAATCGTCACCATGATATGATGACTTCGCCCTACAGCCGCGTCAGTCTCGCGCTCACCTATATTCGGGGACCAATAGTCGACGACTGGGCAGCTACCATTAGCAAAGACCTGGACAACAGCATAACCACTGCTGTACCCCTACTTGCGGAAACAGACGAAGTCTTGTGGACAAACTTCGAAAAGGCGTTCACGGACACTTGGACTGACACGTTAAGCGAACAGAACGCACATCAAAAGTTAATGTCACTCATGATGACCGGAGACGACATAGACGGATACATCGCCGAGTTTAATCGCCTTACCACCGCAGCAAAATGGGATCCCGACGCCAATGGGACTATCGAATTCTTCAAAAAGGGGCTGAAGAAAGGACTGATCATTAGTTGCCTCCGCAGACAGCCGATGCCGAAGAAAATGTCGGAATGGCACGAATATGCGAGGGAAGAGTCGCAGCGCTTCAAGGCCATCTCGAACGCTATAGCCAATATTAGTACCGGAAAACCTAGTCCACAGCCGGTCTTACCCACAAAAGCTCCACGGCCAACACCACGGAACGATCAGGTTGTCCCAATGGATGTCGATAATATCCAAACGACATCTGTAAAGCCAGCGTGGCAA
Organism: Lactarius pseudohatsudake; assembly: GCA_021525015.1. Classification (NCBI taxonomy): domain Eukaryota; kingdom Fungi; phylum Basidiomycota; class Agaricomycetes; order Russulales; family Russulaceae; genus Lactarius; species Lactarius pseudohatsudake. The sequence goes on along the minus strand of JAKELH010000277.1, from coordinate 49,035 downwards.
ACGAAACGGACCCCGGAAGAAAAATTGAAGTGCCAAAAAGAAGGTCGTTGCTTCCGCTGCATGGTACAAGGACATCTTTCCTCGGTCTGCCCAAAAAGACGAACACAGACAGGAGGACAGAAGATTAACACGGTCACGGCTACAACATCGAGCGCACCTCAAACATCACAAGTGGCTCCTTCCCCAGGGATAGATGATGAAAGCCTGAAACGAGCGGTCTTGAATATGTCGGCCCACGCTCGTCAAGAATTCATTTCAACGCTCCTATTAGACGCAGGGGAAGACAACGATGGCCTGTCAATCAATGCGATTCAGAGTGTCAGGGAACAGTCGGTTACAATCGCAGCGGACGTACAAGGAACCAATCAAAAACTTCTACTCCTCCTAGACTCTGGCGCTAGCGGAAACTTCATCGATGAAGGAGCAACACGACTTCTCGGGTTCACCACGGAAGCGATCGCGACTATAGACGTCCACAATGCAGACGGGACGACCAATAGCGCGGGAGCACTGACAAAAAAGTGCAGACTTACATTGACAGACGGCGATATATCGCATGTCCTCGACTTCTTTGTTACAGATCTCGGTTCTTGCCGCGCGATCCTAGGAATTCCTTGGTTCCAGACAAGAGAACCCTCGATCAACTGGAAAACGAGAACTTATAACGGAGGACCTATGTCGATCGGTCAGGGAGGAGAACGAATCAATGAAACGATCGCACAGAAAATGGCCATGGCTGCCGGCGTAAAGAAGACAACGGAACTTCCCGACGCATACGCGGCCTTCGCGACAGTCTTTTCGGAGGAAGCCGCGCAAAGATTCCCACCGTCTAGAATCGACGACCACGCCATTACTTTAAAAGAAGGAGCACCCGATCATTTAGGCACAAAAGTGTATCCCATGAACGTAACTGAATTAAAAGACCTGCGCGATTTCCTGTCTGAACAAAGCGCAAAAGGATACATATGGGAATCAAAATCTCCGTACGCGTCGCCACTATTCTTCATAAAAAAAAAGGACGGATCGCTACGGCCCGTACAAGATTACAAAGCACTGAACGCTTGGACTGTCAGGGACGAATACCCACTACCTTTGATCAGTGATATCTTAACTTCGCTGGGCAATAAAAGTCTTTTTACCAAATTCGATATACGCTGGGGTTACAACAATATCCTCATCAAAGACGGAGACCAATGGAAAGCGGCTTTCAAAACACCTTTGGGTCTCTGGGAACCCCTCGTTATGTTTTTCGGACTAACAAATTCACCTGCAACGTTCTCTCGGGCCATGTATCGTATGCTCCGCCACCTCTTAGACCGCTACCCCGGAGAACTATACGTCTATATGGATGATATCTTGATTGCTACCGGCGACGATCTCGTTAGACATCGAGAAATCGTCTGCGCAGTCCTCAATGTCTTACTACGAGAAAGCTACTTTCTAAAGCTGGCAAAATGCGTCTTCGAAGTCCATGAAATCGACTATCTGGGAATGACTATTAATCGCGGAATTATACGAATGGGAGCAGACAAAGTTAGCGGTCTACGTGATTGGCCGCGAACTCTCTCGACCGTCAAGCAAGTCCGAAGCACAATGGGCGTCCTCAACTATCAAAGACCGTTTATTCCCAATTTCGCCGCAATCGCTCGGCCACTAAATGCCCTTCTCAAGAAAGACGCTCCATTCCTTTGGACGGTGGACTGCTCACACGCTCTGGAAACTCTCCTCACAATAGCAACTAGCCGCCCTGCTCTTCGACAACCCGATCCCTCGACACCCTACGAACTCCAGACTGATGCTTCGGCCTTTGCATCGGGCGCCATCTTAACCCAACTCGACTCACGGAAGAAATCGCAAGTTGTCGGTTACTTCTCCCAGACTTTTAACGACGCCGAACGTAACTACGACATCTATGATCGCGAATTCCTCGGCCTAGTCCGCGGCCTCGAACATTGGAGACATCTTCTCATCGGCGGACCCCACCCTGTCACGGTTCTTACAGATCACGCAAATCTCCTTCATTACCGACATCCGCAGCGCATCAGTCGTCGTGTTGCCCGCCTCGTCAATGTCTTGGCAGATTACAACTTACGACTCGTTCACCGCCCCGGTCCTCTCCTCCAGGCGGACACACACTCTCGTCATCCCCTCTTTGTCCCCACCGCTGCGTTTCCCGATAACGACGATGTTCTCGTCCTTCCGCCGTCCCTCTTTATCTGCGCTTTAAACGTCTCTTCGCTCGATGATCGCCTTCGCGCCGCACAAACGCGGAATCGCCCTCATCATCTCGACCTCGTGGCTCGTGGCTTAGTCTCTCCACGCGACTCTCTCTTTTTTCGGGGTGACCGTCTCGTTGTCGTGGAAGACACTGATCTTAAGCGGGGGGTGATCACCTTGTTCCACTCGGTTCCGACCGCTGGACACCCAGGAATAACAAAGACCTTAACAGCAGTGCAAGAACACTACTGGTGGCCGCATATGAAAAATGACATTACGGACTTCGTTACGGGTTGTGCTACGTGTCAAGCAAACAAGAATCAACCAGGAAAAGCAAAAATACCGATCTATCCGATCACACATGACGAAGCTCAATTACCATTCCAAACGATAGCTCTAGACTTCATAACTAAGCTACCAAAATCAAACGGATACGATACGATACTGACGATTACAGACCAAGGGTGCACAAAAGCGAGCTTGTTCATCCCTTGTAATGAAGCGATGGACGCGATCGGAACAGCGACCTTATATCTCAAAAATGTGTTGCCGCACTACGGACTCCCACTGAAAGTAATCTCGGATCGAGACCCACGATTTACGGCAAAAGTCTTTCAAGAACTAATGAAAGCGCTAGATATCAAGCAAAATATCAGTACGGCGTATCATCCACAGACAGATGGACAATCAGAGCGTACAAATCAAAGATTAGAACAGTACCTTCGCGTATTCAGCAATCACAACGATGACTGGGCTACATGGTTACCAATAGCACAGTACACACTGAATGCTTGGAAATCCGAAACGACAAAACGAATACCGTTCGAACTTCTTTTCGGATTCACACCGCGAATACATCAACCTACGACTACACGTACTAACGCGGCAGAAGCAACGAAACGTCTAGAAGCCCTCAAGGAAGCTAGAAGACACGCCGCTGCTTCGATGAAAGCCGCGCAAGAAGACTGGGTAAAAGACTCGAGATTCAAACCATATCTGGTCGGACAAAAGGTGTGGTTAGAAGCAACGAATCTGAAGACCACGCATCCTACCGCCAAACTTGCCCCTCGAAGATACGGACCCTTCATGATTGCGCAAATCGTGTCGAAGACGTCGTATCGATTAGCACTACCGCCACAATGGAAAATCCACAATGTTTTCCACGCCGCATTATTAACCCCCTACCGTGAAACGCAGATGCACGGATCGAACTTCGAAGAACCCCTCCCAGATATAATCAATGGAGAAGAAGAATGGGAGGTAGAGGAAATCCAAGGGGAACGCAGAACGGGACGCAAGAAGGTCTTACAATATCTCGTCCACTGGAAAGGTTACGCAGACGCATACGACAGCTGGGAACTAGCAACGGACATTCATGCACCAGACTGCCTCGACCAGTATAAAGAACGTACGAATACGAGACGAAGGGAAATCAACTGCCTCTCTATGGATCCTCTCATACAGCCTCATCCGCACCATCCTCCCCAGCACTACCTCGTTCCCGACAACGAACTCCCTCTGGAAATACGACGCGACATAGACCGACGTGTCAATGATTGGGCGTGGGTCGAAGCTGGACACGACGCCCGCGCAGACACTCCGACTACTCGCCAGGACTCGGTAGGATATTCCACATATCAAGAGGAAGACGGACGATGGCGTCGTCATTCGCGCGTCCGCGCTAGACGGCGCGAGAGGCTGCGAAGGGAAAAACGCGAAGAACTAGCGCTAGAAGCGATAAGACTGCAAGGCATTTACCCCGCTGACGTTCCCCCACCGATTCCAGAACCACGCTCGCCAGTGGTCGAGCCTCCCGCTCCTATCTCAGTCAATAGCAGTGGATCGGGACCAATCACTGACGACCCAGGAGAGGACGCCAGGCTGAGAGTGGCACCAATCCCGGAAGAAGAACTAGCCAGAGATGTCTGGGACGGAGCGTTTAGGTCGCCTCCCGAGCTTAGGTTGGCAGAACCGGCAGTGCCCGAACACCCGGGCATCAGATGGAAGATCTCACACCACACAGAGCCCTACGCCCTGGAAATCCTCAGAGAAGACGGTACGAGGGGTCCGGCAACTTATATTCGCTTCGCGATCAATCAGAAGGACCAGCCGATCACATTGGGCACAGACGGAAAGGGACTGCCACAGTACTACAAGCCACTATACGCCATTCCAAGGCCAGCTTGCGAAAATACAGGGATAGAGATCGGACAGTCGCTAGCACTGTTTTCAGACGGTCACCCGGCCAAACACGAGGTGGACCGGTCGCTCACTATCCTTAGCGATCCGGGTGCGGCGGCTGATGTGCATCGCTTTCGCGCTTCATTGCGTCGGAAGCACGATCTATTTACTAGAATGCGGGAACTCGACAACGCATGGAACGATTGGCTCGTAGAGGCGGAAGCGATTGATGGACGTATTCGGGCAGCTAACCTAGCGTCTCGCATCTACCCCTTCCTACCACGACCTCTACCGTATGGCCTCGACCATTACTTCATCGAAGAACCAACGACCAACGACCGCAGGCATAGGGCTCATCTAGATCGACTCGTCGATATCGCCCCACGTCCCGTACCACCCCCTCCTCCCGCTAGAGCTCCCGTTCCACCACCACGAATCCCACCCGCTCGTTTTCCGCTTCTGCATGGTGAGGAACCTAGAGACGTGAAGTGCCTCTATTGCGAAGGAAGGCATACGTCTCACGACTGTCCCCGACCTCACGCCTTCTGCCAGCGCACGAGTCGCTGCGTCGTACCACTCCGACACCCGTGTTTCCACGACCCCTGCACGCATCGCTTGCCGCCATCTCCCGCCCCGACGTCCACCCGATTTACACCGTACGATCGCACTGATATTCGCAGACGTCGTTCCTTCCCGCCTAGTTACAACGAAGTCGGGACGACTCAGGCAAGTGAGGGGGCTGTGTCACGATCACGTGCCACGTGACGAGTTCTCAGAAGGATTATGAAAGATGAAACGTAGCACTTACGCGTCCTTGACTGCACTTACGCGTCTCTAGAAAATAGTACCGAAAATCATAGTTTGTACGACTATAAGTACGAGGCTGTAGTAGCTATGTTCAACATCTTGTCTTTGAATAAACCAGCTTGTCTCTGCTCATTGCGAGTCCGAGTTAAAGTACTTCCCTCTCGTCGACTCTGTCGACCTCATCCTCTAGCTTAACTGCTTCATCGTTATTCCTTACATCGAATTCCTGACCTCAGACCCTTCGCCCTACGGCACGACCGATCCGGCTGGATCGTAAAATCCTTTGACACAATAAAGAGGTCAAGCTTGGGAAGCCATCAGGCCTCAACCCAAAACGTGCTCAGGCCTTCAATAAACCGACAGCGCGCAAACACTTTGACCTTCTCCTCAAGATCATCCATAAAAATGAAATACCGGTCAAAAATGTGTACAACATGGATGAAAAGGGCTGTCAGAGAGGAGGTGGGTGTAAAGGCTCTAACTGGAAATACTTTGTACACAGGTCACGTCGACCCAAATATAGAGCGCGTGGCGGGAATCTCGAGCTCATCACAATCATTGAGTGTGTTTGTGCAGATGGTACCAATCTACTTCCGGGATTTGTTTTTTCTGGGAAAGAATTTGCACATGAATGGTTTGAGGTTGACGCTAACATTGGGTGAGTCAAATTGTCCTTTCTCAACGAGGAAGTTAATTGGCTAATTGTATCTAGGATTTCTATGTCGGAAAATGGCTGGACAGACGACTTTCTCTGTAAAGAGTGGTTCAAAAACTCATTCATTCCCCAGGCAACTGCGCAAAACACTTCTGGAAAACCCATCCTCCTTATCTATGATGGCCATGGTTCACATGAGAATCTCGATCTCATCAATCTTGCCTGAGAGCATAACATCATCCTCTTCTGCCTCCCACCGCACACGACCCATAGACTTCAGCCTCTTGATGTTGGAGTTTTTGGCCCATTTCAACGTGCCTGGTCAGACCGATGTGACCAAATTGTTGACGATACTGGTGAAGAGATGCCGCGAGAAGACTTTGTCAAGGAGTACATGGATGTCCGCAGCAAAACATTCAAACCAGCTACAATCGTTTCCGCCTTTCAGAAGAGTGGCTGCTGGCCAGTCAATTGTGATGTCTTTACTGATGAAGATTATGCACCAAGCATCCCAACATCAACATCCTCATTCCACATACCAAACAGTTTCCCTCTTTCCTATGACATTGGAAACCATGACAAATCTGACAACAAATCCCCTACTTATCCAACAGGAAATCCTGACAGCTCTGGGTCCGACGATGAGTCATCGATAGCATCTAATGATAATGTTGCTGGTGGCATCGACGACAATGAGTTGCAAACCATCTCCCAACCCCTCTCCGAGTCCACCCATACAGCCTCCCCTCAGCCTCCTCTTGCACCGCATTCATCTTTTCTTGGGCCAAACTCCACCCCACTCACCTCTTGCGTGCCTCCAGTACACCCCGTCCCACTAACAATCAGGCCGAAACAGAAATGTCTCCCTGGTCGACCCACAACATCCTCCAACCAGGTCCAAGATCAACTCGATACACTCTTGCAAACATGTGGTGACCTCTCACAGCAAATCGCTAAACTCCATTCAGAAAATTTGACACTCAAAGCTCACTGTGTTCTTGCAGGAACTGAAATCCAGGATCTCAAACGGTGACTCAATGCCAAGGAGAATAGGCCTCAAAAGCGGCGGAAACTCAATGTTGACACAAGGTGGCTCAACTCTGATGAAGGCCTGAGGCTAGCTGAGGAACAAGAGGCATTGTGGGCGGCTGAAGAGCAGAAGAAGCATGCGGCAAGAGAGAAGCGAGAGGCGATGGAGGCGGAAAGGGAAGAGCAGCGACGGCAGAGAGATCCGAACGCACCATTCACAGGTGCGCTTACCTCAAAAACAAAAGCTGACCTTCAAGACATCGCACAAGTCTTGGGACTCAGCATTGGTGGCCAGAAAAAGGCTATTGTCGCACGAATAAATGCCCATTTTGATTCCTACCCCATCCTACGTGACGATCCATGCTTTGAGGGCATATTCAACCGTTTAAGAAGATGGCCCACTTTGCAAACCGAAGATGAGACCTTGAACATGAACCCAACAGCCTCAGTCAGACCCTCTGCATCTGTACCGATGCCCATCCCTCCTCTGCCGGCCCCGCTCTCATCAAACATTGTAAATACTCTCACCTGACCAGTTTTGCAAATTTTGAGGTAAATCGCGAATAGCAAGTGATCGGCTCCACCTTTATTAAAATAGATTTTTGGAATGGGTACGATAATTGCTCACCTATATGACCCTGGTTCCAATGTGAGGACAAAGTGGGACAGAAATGAATCGGAGGAAAGCCGGAGAGGACCACCCCAAAACACGGGAGTTGCAAACGATTTGTCACTCTTTTGTCACGAAAGGTGGCACAGCCGATTCATTCTCCGCTCCGGCAAACGTCAGCATTGTGGCGAGTGGGATGGGATGCGCAAGGGGACATGGATGCAGGACTTCGACGCAACGTTGATTAAAAGTGAACTATGTAGCTAGTGGATATGTAACTAAGAGTGAACTAATGTTTAAACTTGAAATGTATGAAAAGGGCCGAAATTATGTGGTGGTAGTGTTGGGGCAAATGGCAGAACAGGCCACGGCAGAGGAGGCGTTGAGGAACTTGTGGGAATCGTGGTGGGTGCTGGGGAACTGTCGGAGGGCGTTGGCGGAGGGGGGTCTTGATAGGGGTGGTTCTCGGCTGGTCCAAGTCGTCAACGTAATCGATGGAAAATGCCCTCAAACCGGGGATTTTCACGGAGAAGGGGATTGTTGTCAAAATGTGAATTGATTCGTGCAAGAAGATCCTTCCTCTGGCCAGTAATTGCGAGTTCCAGGGCCTGTGCGACGTCTTGAAGGTCACCTTTTGTCTTCGTCGCCAACGCACCAGTGAATGGCTCATTTGGGTCCCTCTGCCGGCGCTGCTCCTCACGTTCAGCAAGTTTTGCAGTGCGCTGTTCCCTAGCCCCTCTCTTCCTCTGCTCCTCCACAGCCCTCGATACCTCCTGTTCTTGTGCGATCCTCAGCCCCTCATCCGAGTTCAGCCACCTTGCATCAATGTTTAGCTTGCGTCGTTTGTTTGACTTGTTGGCTTTCGTGTTGAGTTGCCGCTTGAGGGCATGGATCTCGGTGTACGCCAAGGTGGCATGAGCTTCGACAGCTGCAACGCGTGACTCAAGGGCTGTAACATATACTCGAAGGTTGGTGTTATCATCTTGAAGAGATTGAAGAGACGGCGTATGTACTCGGCCACTGGCAGGATATGACGCGCGTCTTGCACTCGAGCGAGTCGAGCGTGTTGGAACAGACATCGTTGGTGAAACAAGTTCCGAGAGGGGCAGCACAGGAGGGAGTAAAGGTGTAGCGGTTGCCGTGAAGGGAGGTGCAGTGTGGTGGGAAGGAGGGAGAACTGCCAGCGCCGGGTTCGTGTCAGGCCGCGTGCTGTCAGGCTGCGTGCGCTTGTCAGATGACTGATTGGGGGAATCCGAGCCCTCAGAATCACTGGGTTCATCGAAATTGGGGACAGATGGGTCGTGATCATCATGCTCGGGCTGCACAGGGATTCTGGGGAAGGAATTGGGGACATGAAGCGAAGAGGTAGATGTCGCAATGCTCGGAGCGAAGTCCTCATCAGTAAACACATTCAGGTTGATTGGCCAGCAACCACTCTTCTTGAACGCGTTGATAATGGTCGATTCCTTAAAGGTTTGCCGTCGGATGTCCATGTAGTGTTCAACGAAGTCCTCACGTCGCATCTCTTCCCCTGTACTTTCAACAACTTCATCGCATCGATTGGCCCATGCACGTTGAAATGGGCCAAACACCCCAACATCGAGGGGCTGGAGCTTATGTGTAGTATGAGGCGGGAGGCAGTAGAGCAATACATTATGTGTACGGGACAAAGTGATGATGTCGAGCGTGTCATGTGAACCATGACCGTCATAGATGAGAAGGATCGGTTTGCCGGAGGTGTTTCGCGCAGTCGCCTGGGGAATGAAGGACTTCTGGAGCCATTCTGCACATAAAAAGTCGTCGGTCCAGCCGTTCTCAGACATGGAAATCCTTCACGAGATCGTTCAGTAATCGTCCTGAAGCAGCAACAAAATCGGAACTCACCTGATCTTGGGATCGACCAGAAACCATTCTGGGCAGAATTCCTTGCCCGAAAAGACAAATCCCGGGAGAAGGTCTGTGCCATCTGCGCAGACACACTCGATAATCGTGATGAGCTCAAGATTTGCACTACGTGACAAATACTTCGGCCGTCGACTGCGAGGTACAAAACATTTCCGACCTGACCCCTTGCGTCCACCACCTCTCTGACACCCCTTCTCGTCCATGTTATATATATTTTCGATGGGGATGTCGTGTTTCTGAGTGATTCGGAGGAGCCCATCAAAGTGTTTGTCGACAGTGGGCTTGTTGAAAGCTTGGGCGCGTTTGGGATCGAGACCAGATGGTCTTCCGAGCTGAATATTTGAATGCCGTTTGAGAAAAGTATAGATCCATTTGTCACTGCGCATCGTTCCACAGAGGGCCTCGGCCTTCTTTCGGATTGAAAATTTCGTGAGCGGGTGGGAGGTGTCCGAGAGAAAGATGACCCAGTCAACGAGAGCGACCTCGGCTTCAGGTGAGAGAAGTTGCTGATTTGCGTGGGCTTCGCGTGGAGGAAGTGATAGCCCCAGATAACGGCGACGAACAGTGTCGTAAGGGAGAGTATGGCCAGTACGATTCTCGATGTCGCGGAGAACTTGGGCAATGTTAGGCTTCGTGACTTCCGCATGAGCCTGAGCCTTGAGGGTGCTGCACGCCTCCTGAATGAGTCTGGTGACCTCAGGGCTGACGGGCTGTCGTGATGGCATGCACCTCTTTCCATGCAAAGGGGTTCTACTGAGGAGCCAGTTATCTCGCCGAGAAATGCGTATTGCGACACGTTCTGCAGGTGGAGTGGCAGGGAACAGCGGACAGGACAGCGGACTTCCAATTTTGGTGCAGTCAAGCGACAAGATGTCACGCTAACTCACGCAAGTTTACTGATGTGCTCATATCTTCATTGCAGGTACACTGGGTGACACGAAATTTCAGAGGGTGGTTGAATGGTGTATATACATCATGTACTGAAGTTTCTGAACCATGGGGTGCAATAGCAGGTTCAGCCGAGATGACTTTTCTCGGTGTTCTCACTTTTTTGCACAATGCTTGTGAAATCGCAAGGCAAATATGTACAGTTTTCCCCTTTTTTTGTGTGATTCGTCAAATATTAGTACCTACCTATCATATCACAGAAGGATCAATAATGATGGTTTTCCGATCTCTTAAAAAAACGTGTTTTGCAACTCTCCTCCGTTTTGCATACCAGGTCAGGTGATAGTAGCCACCTGTCTGCACATACTTCCCCCTACCCTACCCCATTCTCGATCCACCCGTCTTTTTGTCTGACTCCTCCCTTTTTGTTCCCTCCTGAGCTGGGCCAACACACAACCATTCCACCATACCAGGTGACTCAACATGCCACTCCACCTTAACGCACTCAAGCAGGTCTTTGGAACTGATGCCAGGACAGAAATCAAGTTCAACTCATGCGATATTCTCATCATAATTCCGAAACTAATTCTCAGTAAATAGCATCATAATACCTACACATAGACTAATGTACATAGACCACCCTTAGCTATACAATACAACATTTCGAACATGTTCGTCGACTCGCGTTTGTGGAAAAAGTGAGTACAACTGTACAACACTGCCGAAGCGGAGACACAATTGGCTGTGTGAGTCAGCATGACAATCCGTGAGTGATGAAAGTTTTGAAACTCCCAACTTTTTGCACCTGCATGCCTGGCTTTCTTCCGACACAACCACTCGCCCACCTTTTGCCAGGGTAACACCTCAGAGGGATAGTTCATATATTATCACATGGGTTCCAAAAATCCAATTGGAAAAAGGTGGTGTCGATGTCTTTCTATTTACGATTTGGTCAAAGTTTTGAAACTCCCAACCTGTGATAGTACTAGGACTCACTCAGGTGAGATTATAGGAAAGATAAGCAGTCTTAATTAAAAATATAAGATAAATAATATTAAATTTATTTATTTAATATTTTAATTAATAATAATTTAAGCATAAAGCAATCATAATCTTAAATAAAATTTAAAATATTCTTATAATTTATAAGAATAATCAATAAATCATATCTTTATTTCAAAATTCTTATCCCCTATCATTTTATTAGTTTATTTATAAAAGAATTAATCATAAATTAATTAATAATCTGCTGAACAAATACTAGTTTATTTGTAATTAGCAAGTAATATTTTATATGTGTTTGTTTAATTATAAAATCAGGATTTATAAAAACTAAAAAACACAAGAGAATGGTTGTATTTTAGTTGTTTCACCTGTAATAGGTTTTAAAAAAGTAGTTCATTTATTAAATGGTGAATTAAGAACACCAAAAATATATCAACTTCATAATTTAATAGACTGATTAAATAAAAACCATAATACAAATATTATTAACCATTGAAAAATAGTTGCCAATTAATAATTATTTTATCTTGATAAAAATATAATATTTATTTATTTAATTATATATAAAAATAATTAAGTATACTGTAATATATGTAAATTAAAATAAGAATTAAAATAAATTAAAATATTTCTTTATATTATAAAATTAAAATATAAAGTAGAAAACACAGTAACAAATTTTGTTTGATTTTTTTGGCAGTCCTGTCAAGGTGGATAGTTGCTTATCACAGTTCCAAACCTTTGTCAAATCCAGAGACTTGGAAAAGGGGGCAGTTGAGTATGTGGTTGATGGAATAACACACTCCACCATCCAGTAACTTTTGGACATGTTCAAAAACTATATGGATGAAACAGACCAAGCAGATGTCTGGGATGCATTGTGGTAAGCACACACACTCACACAATTATATTTCTAAGCTAAAACACATATCAGCATTGGACTTCATCTTCAGCCAGCTCATTATCTGATTTGCAACAGCTGGGCTCAAACTTGTGTCAGGCCTGCTAATACATGTGGTTCAAAGCCAGGATTACCTTAGAAATGGTGATAGTTCCCTCATCTTTGGCAGGTGCACCAACATCCCCTTCTGATGTGGGGGGTGCAAGACTGAATATGTTCCAACAATTGCATTTGAAGTCAGTTACTCACAACATTGTTCAAGCTTAGCAAAGAAGGCTGCACAACACATTCTGCCTCACCCTGGGGAATGTTCTATTAGTCATCATGATCAACATTGTTCATGTGCCAAATTGCTGCCCAAGAGAATTGAATGAAGTCTGTGACTTGGTCACATTGGGAGCAAGTCCCCATCCACCACCATGAGGCTCAGACAATGAGGCAGATAACACTGTTTGGGCTATCCAAGGCATTGCAGTACACGTCGATAATACTAATTTTAGGAAGAAGAATCCACTGGTTCTTGTCAAATGCCCTATGAAATTTGGGACTCACTAGTAGGTGGACTCATCAGCATACATAAAGGCAAAAGTAGAGGAAGAAACATACAACAGATGATGTTGTAATGAGTGTCAACATTTAAAGTGAATGGTTTCATATTCCAGATGACCTCAAGCCTGTCAAGCTGATGAGAAGATTATTGATTTGATTTGAGACCAAGAAATGAGAGGGAACTTGCCAGGTGTCCATCCGATGACCTTTTCAAACAATGGGCATAGTTGATAAGATCGATCATGTTTTCAATCAGACAAACTTGAGGAGCCACACGATCGACACGCCTCTTAGCTCCTGCTGACATCCTAGCCTCGTGTTTGCATTGGGATGGTGTTGTTTCAGGTTTGATGATGGAAGGGGGATGATATGAGATATCATTATTGTCATTGTCTCCTGGGGTAGGGATGTCAATGAGTACATATTTGTCATACTTGTTTGGCTGTATGACAAATATGTACTCTTGACATCCCTGCAGACCTAGGGTCACATGACTACTGAGGAATATTTCACTAAGTTGTGAACATCCTTTTGAAGTCCAAGTTAGACTGACACTTGTGGTGGTGTTACACTGCATGGCTGGTGTCAACCCTGGTGCCACTGCTCAGCCCTCCTCACCCTCTAAATGAGGGTGCAGGTCCAGGCCCTACACACCCTTGCTTTGTCTGCATTCAAGGGCACACCTCTAGCTTCCCCACAACCCCCAAATAGCACACCCTTTAGAGCTCAGCATCTACATGGCTCCCCTAGGAAGAGCACTCATAGGCACCTCAATCTCTATTGTTGAGTATCTCCATGCAAGGATCAATGAGGCCTTTGATGGGCCTCTCACTGATTACAAGTATTCTAGCTCAGAGGGCCTGCCTCTGAGCACCTACAGCAGACCCATTGATTGCCTGCACAGCCCAGTGCTGCCACACAAGCTGCAGTGCCCTCTAAGGCTCAAAAGGAAAGGGTGCAAAATGCCAAGTGCTTTGAAGAGCAAGCTGTGGCTGGCCCAGGTCCTCAGCTCAAAAAGGTCATCAAGAAGTGCCTGGCTGAAGCAGCTGTGGTGTCCCTGAAGCTACCACTTAGCATGCACACATGAGTATGGGTTATGAAGCTAGGCTGGGTTGGAAGAAAAGTCACCAGCATGGCCAGGCAAGTGTATATGGTGGAGGAGCTTATAACCTCCACCTGACTGCAATGGTCAACTATGGCCAATAGGTATGGTTGACAAGCAATGCACCTGGGACAAGGACTAACTGTGCTTCATATGGAATTTTATTGAGGGTTATTACTTCACTAATAAAGGAGGAAGACTGACAACTTCCCTATCATTGATGCTTGTAATGCCTTTAATTATTCCATATGGTGTGATTGATGTGTAACACTAGGATGGGGTTTACCACTACACTCTCATTGGATGCACAGACATGAATTGGATAGCAATACACTGAGAAAAGGATGGCCAAGCTGATCTACCTACGCTTACAGCACCCACCGCAGAAGATTACACATTTTTTAGCTACCCTTATGAGAAGCCCCCCACCATTGAATTGCATGTCCATCCCTGCTTTGTCATATGCAACAGTGGCGACAAAATCTCTGGTCACTGGAATGCTTGGCAAAGTTTGCCTGTTGCAAGACTGGACGACATAGGACAAGTTGGAGATCTTTGGGATTCATGGTGTACTACTATGCCCTTGAAGGAACCCATAAAGTTTCATGACAGTGGCTCTATTCCAAGTCAGAGCGATGATAACAGTTGTAGTTCGATCTCCCCATTGCTTGTGTCATAGCACACACATTCAGCACAGTTCCTGCAGCACCCCTGACTCACCTACACCCTCAAAATTGAACATTCTTCAAAGTCTGGATGATTAGCATGACTGGGACTTGGGATCAACACAGGTCACCCTTAGTAAAAAAGGAAGTCAGCAGAAAGTCAGCTAAAATAAAATAAAAACAGTATTTTTAGTCAATTGAAGTCAATTGAAGTCAAGTAACTTTGTTGAAGTCAATGAAAGTCAACGCTTCTGTTCTATATTTAGACTCACACTTATGCGTCCTCAGAAAATACTAGAAAAACCACAGAAAAAGAGAATTACTGTACAGTACTTAAGGAGCTTGTAGTTTACCTTGTATCTCTCGTTCTAGTCTTGTTCTCTGTGAATCCAAGCCTATTGCCACTTTCCTCTCCTCTGCTGTGTCAGAGCCACCGCTTTCACGCTTAGTCAGCGAACTGGCCCATTGGCCCACCCTGACCTGTAAGCTGTGCTTTCGGAAGAGTCTCCTGGACTGTAAATGCAGAGCCAAACGTTATGACAAAGTGGTAGCAGTGTATCTGCGAGCCCACCACTTGATTGTAAAAAAGGAGAAGGGGAATTTGTGTGTGGGTGTGAGGGGGAAGGGAAATGTGCATGCACATGGGTGTGAGGGAGATGGGGAAGGGGAATCTGTATATGGGTGTGGGTGTGGAAATGGGGAAGGGGAATGTGTGCATGGGTGTGCATGTGGGGGAGATGGGGAATGGGAATGTGTGCATGAGTGTGGGGGAGATGGGGAAGGGAAATCTATGTATGGGTGTGGGTGTGGGGGAGAAGGGGAAGGGGAAGGGGAAGGGGAAGGGGAAGGGGAAGGGGAAGGGGAAGGGGAAGGGGAAGGGGAAGGGGAAGGGGAAGGGGAAGGGGAATGTGTACATAGATATGGGGGGATGGTGTGGAGGGGATAGGGAAGATGATATATTGCCCATCCGATTTTGCTAAAGCATCTTTGGAGGTCCTCTCAACAAGTATGTTCTGGCACCAATGTAGACCTTATGTGGCTGCAGAGCACAGGAAGTGAACATCAGAACACCTAAAAGGGAAAATACAAAGCAGAGCATGTGAGCCCAGAACCTGAAGACATGAAAAACTAGTATCTAACAATATGCAGCATTGAACCATGACAACAAAATTTCTTATGCAATGGCCCCTGCAGGAACACATAGTGATGAACAGCATACATAAAGACCATACTCACAGTGGACTGGGAAGACTGTGGTGAGATATGGAGGTAGGCTTGAAGCAGCAACAGAGATAGTCAAGTAAGTGAAGCAGATGGTAGTCTGGCACACAACAGATGAGAACTGGTGTTTATACAGAGGATAAGACATACCTGGCACACAACAGATGAGAACTGGTGTGGTGCCAGAGCGTACAGGGTACACTACTTATACTGCTACAGAGGGTGACGCTAGTAACACAGAGTCACAGTAAATACAAGGACGCATTGTTCTAGACATGGACAAAGGAGTGTACTAATTCAGAGAACAAGGCGTAAAGAACAAAGAAAGTCCAGACTATGATATCATAGTGACATCACAATAAAGATAGAACAAAAGGAAGTACAAAGACGTAGTACAAGGGGAATCCAGAGGAGTCCATGATGTCATGTGCATATGTGATGTCATAGATAAGAGAATACAAGAAGTCCGAGATTGTAAAGATCAAAATTATCTAATCTACAAGTCCTGTATATCTAATCTAAAGCAGTCCGTTATCTGCATGTCCTTTGAGCCGCTAAGTGCGCTCAGGTCACTTATCAACACATAGTTTGTGGTGCAAGTAAGGCAGATGCCATAAGAAGATGCAACATGGAGAATATGAGAAGACCTAAGCACCTTTACTTGTTTCTTTCTGTAAATTGTCAGTCCTGCCAGACCTGTTAATGTATTAACATGCATTACCTCCACTAATGATACTCTGCATTGGCTGCTTCTGGTGCTCTACATTTATTCAGAGAACTACCATTGAAGGAGGGAGTTCTGCACTGCACCATGTGCCAGAGAGTCCCCAGCTTTATCTTCCTTCCCTGACCACTTTCATAACAATACAACCTCATGTTATTGCCCACACAGGAACATGTATGTGGCACAAGCAAGGTGGAGAGCATGAGAAGACCTATTTCTCCCTGTCATAACAGAGAAATTAGAAGTAAGAGTGTGCAAGAGTTGGGCCTTGGCCTTGTCACTAGTGTAACACCACCACAGGGGCGTTAAGTACAGTGTGTACTTTATAAGTCGTAATGGGTTACGGAAAGGCAGTGGTTGGTTAAGACTGAGGTGGATGATGCACAAGTATCACTTGGTCTCCCGGGACACAAGGATAATAACAGGATCAGGGTAGGCTCAAGCATAAAGGCAAGCAAAGGGTTTAACTCAAGCGCAAAGGCGAGTTCACACAAGATCGTGAGACGGATGATGTGGTATTACACAAGAAGTCAAGTCTACTGTACAAGCTAGGTAGAGGGTGACTTATATACTAGTACATAGTGTTTGCAAGCTACAAACACATGGCACGACCCTAGGGTTCTGGCCCCAGTGAGCTAACAAAGGGAAAGGTCAAAAGGGGAATGAGGGAATTCCGCAGAGTCATGCAACCCTGGAATGATAATGGAAATGGCTGAAACAGGTCCTAAGTCCCTGTGAATCGGTATCATCGAAAGCGCAAGAAAGGAATCAGGAGAAATGATGAGCCACACATTAAGATACGGGTGTGTGAAGGTAATATTAGTACAAGGGGAATCAGAAGGAAATCATGGAACACGAAGTAAGAGTCCGAAAGAAGAGGTGAAATTGTAACATTACCCCCCATCAGACTCAAAGTTGCCACTGTCACAAACCTAGGAACTACGGTTCGTAACTTGCGCGGTAAGGCCGGTCCGTGTCGGCCCGGTCTTACATAATCAACTTCCTAAAGGGGAAATCCAAGATCGGAGTTTGAAGTTCAAACTCCGACGATCACATGACTGGTCATGTCATCGCTTATCAAGACGTCTGACGACTAGAAGTCGTACCACTCCTCGATTAATCCTATTGGACTGCGGAGCAGTCGTACGATCTCATGCATTATTCTCATTGGCTAGTATTATTAGAAAGCTTCCAGAAGCTTCCATGCGCAGCACCAGTGGGAAGGCTGTAGGCCTCCCCTAAAGTACGCACAGACCTTGTACCCGGGTATATAAGCTAGAGCAATACAACGGATAGTCCCTCAGACTATCCACTTGTGACTCCCACTTGGAAAGCACTGCCTAGGCCTTTCTTCGCTATTCACCATAGCTTGGATTCGCACTCTCCTTGCTCTCCTCGTTCTAGCCAAGTTCCTCCACTCGTCCCCCTACGTCTTCATCGTCCCTCGAGATCTCCGTCGGCCAAGTGTCCTGCACGAACACTCTGAGTGAGTGTTCATCACACTTGGATAGTCTCAATGACCGACCCGGTTCTCTCATTGGTAGTGTCTGATTTCGGAGACGAATTCGGTCACTGGGACGGCGATTATATACAGGCGAATTATAACTAGGTTCATGGTTAAGTATGGGTTCAGGGTGCTATTTTGACTTAGGGTTACCGCGTATACCCAAATACGTGCCCGCGTTTGTCCATGATGGACAAACGCGGGCACCAATATCACTCCCGTGTTTGTCCATCGTGGACAAACGCGGGCACCATTTTTGTGACCCGCGTTTGTCCACGATGGACAAACGCGGGAGTGATATTGGTGCCCGCGTTTGTCCACGATGGACAAACGCGGGAGCGATATTTGTGACCCGCATTTGTCCATGATGGACA
The DNA here is from genome assembly GCA_021525015.1 of Lactarius pseudohatsudake. Classification (NCBI taxonomy): domain Eukaryota; kingdom Fungi; phylum Basidiomycota; class Agaricomycetes; order Russulales; family Russulaceae; genus Lactarius; species Lactarius pseudohatsudake. Next base: position 30,698 of record JAKELH010000277.1, on the reverse strand, counting down.
AACACGGGCACCATTTTTGTGACCCGCGTTTGTCCACGATGGACAAACGCGGGAGCGATATTTGTGACCCACGTTTGTCCACGATGGACAAACGCGGGCACCATTTTGGAGCGGTATTTGTGACCCGCATTTGTCCATCAATCTGGGTCTCTCTGGTCTCATTATCTGACCTCCTGGAGTGCAATTGATTGATTGTACATTGGGGTTAGATTGTGTCTTTATCTCTTACCAGTGAAATTGCTTTGTGGAGTTGGGGCTTATGTAATCATTAAGTAAGGTAAAAAGGTGCAATGTCATTTTGACAGCCTTTATAACTTGCAAGGGCAGGTAGTAATAAGATTGGTGATAGTGTGTGTTCTATTAGGGAACCATATCTGTGAGATGTGCATAAGCAGATTTCCATTATCTGTGACCCATCTGTAACACATAGCAATGGCAAGCACATTGTGCTGCTCTGTATAGCATGGGTTGCTCACGCTGCGTGAGCAACCCATGCTATACAGAGCAGCACAATGTGCTTGCCATTGCTATGTGTTACAGATGGGTCACAGATAATGGAAATCTGCTTATGCACATCTCACAGATATGGTTCCCTAATAGAACACACACTATCACCAATCTTATTACTACCTGCCTGTAACGTCTCGATTGGGCACGTGGACTCTGACTCATCGGTGGTGACTTACGAGTGTCAGGAGTACTTAGTCATGGACTGCGCAGCATCAGTCAGCTGCAGGGTTTGGCATGTGATATTGTACGATATGACTCATTGTGACGTGGCATGACTCATTCCTAGTAGTAGTTGTATTAGGGTTCGCTCTACTTACGCTATTGGCTAGTCACGATTCGGGAGGAGCTTGAAAGCTACCTCGTATATGTATATAAGGACTCGTATGAAGACCAGGATCCGCATCTTGGTCTTCTTGGAATACCACTTCCTGTCTTGTCTTCTATACAAGGGTTCTTCCCTTAGTGAGTCTTCTCGTCCGGCATATCTTCGGATCCCCGTGACTTCATCCGTCTTCGACGACCCGCGTGTCTGACCAACCGCGTGGACAGTGAGCTACCCAGCCGGCGCCCTTTGTTTTCAAGTGTTCCTTTACCACAACGAACGAGTCGCCAAACCCTTCCACTCGGTCTACGTCGTAGATCACGACTCTTGGGACGAACTAAAGGTCGTCCATTACCCGCCCGTCAACTTGCCCCTTGGAGAACCCCTTCACGGATACTTAGGACCAGAGGAACGTCTATTCCCTCATCCTGCTGACATACACACTACGCCCGCCAACAGGAACTATTATCTCAAGGGAGGATCAGCACATCAGTTCGCCTAAGTCAGGCATACGTCCGTGGTAGACGTTACATTAAGACCAAGATTTCACCGTGGCTTATCCTCAGGACCCGAACACAACCACAAAGGACCTTTGGGTACCTTTCAGACCTTATCACATCGACAGACGAGGAGAACGGAACGTCCCCACCAAATACCTAAAGAACGCCTCCTGGACAAACGACGTCCAAGACCTTGGATACGCTGCGACCTACAAAAAACAATCTTATCCAATCGAATTCAACTTCGACCGCCACTGCTGGGTCGAACTTAAGTGGGACCACACCATCGACAAATACAAAGCAGTTCAACCAGCGCACAACGTACTTCAGTGCAACATCCTTGCGAGCGAAGTCACAACAAGAGATCAGTGGGGTCCCATCGACGGACAACCAAAAGAAGAAGAACACGCACGTTCACCAACACCAAAGACACCCGCTCCATCCCCATCACTCAAAAGCAACCCAGAAGAGATACGCATCCTCGGAGAAGAAGAAGCTCACGAAGAAACAATCCTGGAGACATTAGCTGAGCAAATTCCTATCCTAACCCAGATACCACGCATGGCGACCATCACAGAAGCCGAAACGCAAGCACGTTGTAAGGATCCCACGGGCGCTGGCCCCGAAATCGGTTATTTCGATATTTTCAGCCTCGGTCCGGCGTCGCGTGGCTCAGCTGCCATTCCGGTCTCGCGTTCTCACGGCGTCGCCCTCACTATCGTTCCCCATCGATGGCATTCCCTTCCTCCTTCCTCGTACACACACACACACACACACACTCTCTCTCTCCTCGCTCGTTTCTCCCATCGTCCTGCTTCCTTCGCCCATGGACCGCCGCCGCCCGTAGTTGCCTTGCAAGAAGCTCCCAGCCCCTCGTACGCAGGCCGCGCGTCCCCGCGCCTCGTGCTGTCTTTGTCCCTCAACTTCCCGTTTCCGTCGCATCGCCCACCTCGCGTGTCTCTTTCAAGATGTCAAGTTCGCTCTCGGCTGCCTTTGACCACCCTCAAGACGTCGTTAGAAGCCGCGCGGACCGTCGCGCTCACCGTAGTAGGAATCGTTAGGGTTTAGGGTTTAGGGTTTAGGGTAGAGTTATTCAACAACAGTGAGGCGCCGAAGGTGCCGAACGGTATGAGACAAGGGGGATGGAGATCCCAATCCCAAAACCTTTCGCTTATATGCTCATCAGGTCTCATTCAAAGTCCGCTTATGGTGCCTTTTTCCCGCGCCCTGATTGGGTCGGGTACTTATAATTACCGGTGTGCCTGCGCACAGACCATGCCAAGAGAATGGCGTGATCAGTCACGTGCTAAAAGAAATACGCAAAGCCAGGCAACTCCAGTTAGCGTCTATATCCACAGGAGTACCGTTGCCAGGGACCTCAAAGGGTAATAGCGCGGGATACTCATTTTTAGCATTAAAAGTGACTCACACAGAATCTTCTCGAACCTTCCATCACGTGATCTGCTTATGTAAGCATGACGTCCAAATCATTAGAAAGAAAGTCACGTGACGTTACGTAATGGAATGTTCTAGAAAGGCCTAGAAGGATTACGTAAGCCCAACCGCTTTTACCACCCACTTTTTGTTAGGGTTTAGGGTTTTTAAGGTTTAGGGTTTAGGGTTAGGGTTGATAAGTTCCTCTGTGTGTGCTTAGTAAGCGCAGGTCCGTTCACGATTAAGTTACTAGGATACATACGGTTTTAGCGGGTTAAGGGTTCATCTCCCGAGACTCCGTGGTTAGTAAGTCCAAGGGACCACTAGGAGCGTATGTACGTACCGACAAAGAGCGGCTGCGTTAGGTTTATTATTCATTGTGTAGAAACGACCAGCATGGTCTGGGCACAGAGGCCCGAGGCAAGGAGCCCCTGTGTAAGCTAAGGGTCCTAATCAGGAAGTCACCTCCGGGTTACTAGACCGTTCCCTCAAAACTTTCCCAGTTAAGGGCGAGAACGCCAGTAGACGTATCACATGAGAGTGGCCTTTCGCCATGGAGTGCCCTTTCGGCCGGCGCAAGTCGGGACCCGCGCTTACTAACAGAGCCCCATTTAAGGGGGTTGTTTTCGGCGATGGGAGTGACAAGCGTCACAATGAGTAGAGGTAAGAAGGGGTTATCTGTCCGGGGGTTGCGCCTAATCAGCCGTTAACTTGCAAGCAGAGGTGGACCTTTCGTACGGCCCCCTTGAGAGCCCGCGACTACATATCTCATCGTTCATAGACAATACACTATTTGAAGGGGGAATCCAAGCCCCATTATGGGCGTGAACCTTTTCCCCAAGTCCCAGAGGAGCCAGAGGCCCATGGGGTTGGTGCTGGTGGAGAATCACGGATATTTACATATTCCACTTCTATATTATCAGTACGGTCTTCCCTAAGCCTTTTATTCGGCTGTGGACCTGTGACAGTGGTGTTTATATCGTAATCATGTGCTCTTTTAGGGTGGGCGGTCGCGCGGGCCGCTGTATCCACTAGCTCATCAAGAACCTGATCCTCCAGAGTTTCTAGGACGGTATTTTTCCAAAGATTGGTCAGATCTAAAAAATTGCGAGTGCGTTGGCGACTCACTAAGACCCTGCTATTGAACATATTGGTTTTCCGCAGGTCCCAGTCCTGACCTTGGTCATTCTTAGGGGGCGGTGGGTATTCTTGGTTAAAATTCCCCGTGTCAGCTCTTAGAAGCCATTCACGCCAATAGTCAAATATTACCTGTCCAAATGCATGCGCATTGAAGTAGTTCCATGCAACGTTATATTCGCTTTTCAGTAAAAGGGTATCCGCGGCTGTCGCGAGGGGCTTAATTAAAAGCTTCTTTTCCCATCTAACCTTGATATTACTGTGTAGCCACTTACTTACGTCGTCGGCTGGATATCCACGATGGATATAGAGGCTAACTAGGCCTTTCAGTGCATCTAAGTAGTTATCAAAAAGACTACTCAGGACTGCCAGTCTAGACATCTCGCCCAAAAAGGTCCCACGCTTTACGTCGTAGGGATGGGCAGATATCCATGGAATTCGCTCCTGATGGTTCCCGGCTTTGCGATAGGGCATGTATTGGAGTTTATTCCATCTGTCTCTATACAGTAACATGTCCAGGAAGGGCTGTGAATCACCCGGGGTGTTCCATTCAATCACACAATTGTCGAATTTTATAAGATTAGCTAATAATTCATGTGCCGTATGACTATCTTCGGCATACACGATAGCTAAACAATCATCGATGTATCTCCCGTAATAAAATATATCGGGGTGTTCAAGAATGCGAGCTTTGTCTTCAAAATAGTACCCGAAGAGGTTCGCGAGGTCAGGGGAGTCACTAACTCCCATAGCTAACCCATTAAGCTGTTCATAAGCTATTCCTTGAAATTGTGTGACAAGTTGCGTATTGCCGACCTTTAAACAACGTCTAAAAAATTCCTGTTGTTTCCTGTTAGGGAGATCGTCGTGGTTTGGTATGTTCCAATAGTGATCGAAGTATTGCTGATAGACGATTTCTAAGCACTTCTCTAAGGAATGTTCGGGTAGAATGCTACCACGTCCCCAGTGATGATATACCACTTTCGATTGGGGTTAATTTGCAACTTACTCAATTTTATCGCCAGATCTTTGGTTCCATGTATAATGGTTGGCGCCGATTGAATAATCGGTTTGAGTTTTTTAGACACATACTTCGCGGCTGGATTCATGATTGCCGAATGGCATGGTATAATTGGACGCATTTTGGTGGGAATTTTATGTATTTTAGGTATCCCGTAGAACCTAGGTATATGATGCGCCGTTCCTCCAACGGTTATTTTGGACCGCATAAAGTCCGCTACTGTGCCTTCATGACTATCGATGTAATCGTGAGCGAGGTTTGCTAAGTCTCGCATTTCATCGCATTTGTCATTCAGGATTTGAATTAGCTCGAAGTGATCGAGTTGACGATAATCATTTAAGTTATTTAAACAATCCTGACATTTTTGTATGATCCAATCCCTTCGTGACACCGCTATGCCAAGATTCTTATCTGTACCTGTGACCACGTATTGGTTGGAGGTTAAGAAATCGGAAATAAGACGAACGTTTGGCTTGAAGGTAGTTTTGCCTTGGTTCTGTTCGTCAGGGACACTGGACATTGCCGAGTTGACAAAGATCCTTCCCTTGACGAGTCCTAATTCCATATATTGCGGTAATGACGGTGCCTGCTTGGTAGAAACCGGGCGGACATCGTAATCTGGATCGTAGACTGATGTGTCTCCTCCTTCAAACATGAAATTAATACGCCATCGTAAGCGTCTTTGGAAATCATGCCACGCTTTATTAATAAGTTTAGCTTGCGTGGGTTGGTGGAACATATATTTACCGCCAACTGATAATTGATAGGAGATCTCCTTGGGGAGATGTGTACCGGGACTTTGGTGTACGTACTGCTGGAATCTGACACTGTCAAGCCATTGGAGGCTGCAATTCCGGAGTATAATATTAACCGCGTCGGGTAATGGTAGTTCAATGAGAGCGTCAGGCATTGTCTTAGGCTGACTAATCCACAATTCGCCAGGTGCAATAAGGGGACTCAACTCCCCGGATAGATTCAAGGTCCGTTCCTCAGTAAGTATTTTTAGGGTTTAGGGAGGGGAGCGAAGCCGAGCGGAGCGAGGCTGAGCGAGCTGTTTGCAAGCGAAAGGTACCAAGGATGGTGGGGGCAACCCAGCATCGACCCTTTCGCTTATAAGCTCGTCAGGGTACCATTTCAAGGGGAGTTTAAACCAACCCTCGCGCCGCTCGGCTGGAGACTGAGCTGTGTGGGGCAAGGGGAACACTGTGGGGGTCAACGAAAAGGAAAGGGAAATTACGATTTAACCCTGTAACGGGGACACAATTCCTGGTCATCCAAAGCTAGTCAGCCACGCTATGCTGTTTAACTAGTGATCTAAGGATTATAGACCTACCTTGGGGCGGGACACCGGAACCAAGGAGACTGAAAGGAGGTAAGATGTCCATCGGCATCAATCAATCTCGTACCTGGCATCCGACAGGCGCGGAACGCCTGGTGGATCCCTTTCCCCGAGTCATCCAAAGGATCTATCCCCCTGTTACCACGCTGTCAACCTCGGCGTTACCGCCACCTCGGATAGATCGCCGGTGCCGGGACCTGGTTCAGCGCCAATCTGAGATCGGCGCCTAATGCAAGTCATGGGTCCGTACGTCATATCACGTGCGCTGCATAAGCCACAAAGGGTTACGTAAGGTTATAGACGCCCGTGCCTGCATCACCAGGGCTAATGACGTCATCCTTCCCGCACTACCTCGTATTAGGTAGGTTTAGGGTTTAGGGTTATGAGAACTTTTTACCATTATCCTAGGGGTCAACCTGAGAGAGTTGTCAGGAGTGGGGTAGGGCCCGTAGGGGTGGTCAAAGGGTTGGTTCTACATCAAGTGAGGTACACATTCTCACAGTACTCACTTGCCTGTAATAATGATTGTACGGCACACACTGTACACTGCAAGCTTGCACGGCTGTACCATTGCAACATGCACGCGTGCATCAATTCTTCATATGAGCATCTGATACTGGGTAGATGAGTACGTTCCCACGCGTCCTGGACGCACGCACAGTGCGCCCAGCATTCACCTGTCTGTAATAATGATTGTGTGGCACACACTGTACACTGCAAGTATGCACAGTTGTACCATTGCAACATGCACGCGTGCATCAATTCTTCATATGAGCATCTGATACTGGGTAGGTAAGCACGTTCCCACGCGTCCTGGACGCACACACAGTGCACCCAGTGCTCACCTGCCCACAATGGTGGTCGTGCAACACACACTGTATGCTGCAAGCATGCACAGTTGTACCATTGCAACATGCGCGCGTTGTAAGGTTCCCTCGGGCTCTGGGCCCGAAATCACCTGTTTTCGCCTGTTTCGGCCTTGCTCCGCCTACTGTATCCCTCAGCCACCTGCAGCCACCCGGATTCAAAGTCAAGCTGTCTCCGTTATCATATTCCATCTCCGCTTCCCTTCGCCACCCTTCGCCCTCGTGTTTCCGTCTCCTTCATACGCTAATACTCAATCATAATCTAAGTCTCGCCGCGTCGTCTTCGTCTCTGTTCTCGTTTCCTGTCTCGTCGTCTTTCCGTCTTCCGTCTCCTCTCACAGTCGTCGCCGCCCTGTCTGACCCCGGACACCCGTGGAATGCCACCGGACGACATGCCTCTGACGCATTGCCCGAGCCCTCCTTTCATCGCATCACTTGCCTCTGCGTCGATCGTAGACGTTCTCTTTCAACCTGTCAAACCTCCCTCTATCACTCCACTAACCTCTGCCTTCACCCCTTGTCTCTCGCCAATCCACCCTGTCGGTTGCCCCTAGTCGCTCGCAAGACGCCGTTGGAGATCGCGTAGGCCATTGCGCCGCCGATGGAGTCGGACGAAGGATTATTGTTGTGCGTCACCGTGTCTCGATTCCCTTTGTCCACATATTTCGTATGCCGTGTCTCTCTTTTACTTAGATGATCGGTTTCCGTTTCTCGTGTCTGCGCCCATATCTCTTTGACTCGTTTGTCTGCTCGTTCCTGTGCCACAGCTCGCCCCCGCCTTACCGTACTCGCCATACCCGCGCTCGTACCTTCTCCCCGCTCCTCTCTACTTACCACTATACGTCCGACTTGGTCTCGCTTGCATCGTATACGGTCCGCATGTATAAAAGCTCGCGTTCTTGCCTTGTCAAATGTCATCGTTGATCTCCTCTTCTCTCATTTGTCTGCCTCTAAGTCTCGTTCTACACCGCCCAGTCCAAGGAACCTTGCCATCGTCTAGCCATTGCCATTGCCACCGCCGCCTTCGCCTTCCGAGCCGCCGACCTCGGATTGCCTGCCAAGTAGAACCCACGCCGTCGCCCTAATCGCAGCCATAGCCATCGCCGCCTTCGCCATTCGAGCCGCCAGCCTAGCTACGCCGTCGCCAACGCCTTAGTCCTGACCAGCCGCCTCACCCCTCCTAGCCTTCGCCAACGCCTTCGTCAAGCCACCGCATAGCTCCGCCAACGTTATCAACGTCGTCTGCGCCTTCGCCTTAGGAGCCCCGCAGCCTTTCGCCAACCTCGTTTCCAGTTCTCCCCTCTTCTTGTTCACTTCGCTTCGCTCCATCCCGTTTCGCCTCGTCCCACCTTCGCTCGCTCTCGGGTCATCCCCTCTTGGCTAGTAAACTCCTGTAACCCCAGTACGGGATCCTCTCCGCTTCGAACTCACACGGACGTCGCTCCGTACAAATTGGCTGCCCCAGTGAGGCGGAGTCAGTAGATTCCCCTCTCCAATCCCTTTCCATATCAACTCGCCTTCGGTCGCGTTTTCGCGGCCTATCTTATGACCTATCGATCTAATCCTCCCCGAAGAGACGCTTTTGGACGGTTCTTATCCAGCAAAACCCCAGTTATCCCCAACAACACGATCATCTCTAGATCCTCATCGCCTTCCACCGATCCCTCAGAATCGTCTTCATCGTCTGCCGCTGACCCTCTAGAGTCATCTTCGTTCCCCTCCACTGATCCCTTAGAATCTCCCTCATCCGACACCACCACACGCCCCGCCCTTATATTCCCTTCTCCTGCCAACCCTCTCCCCGGTTCTTTCCCTTCACCCGAAACATCTGAAAACTCTGTCCCCTTCTCTGCTCTAGTTGCTGCTTCTTCTGCCCGTTTCTTGTCCCCGGCCTCGTCTAATTCTTCTCCATCTGACTCGTCCTCTGTCGCTTCCTCTTCGCCTGCTCATACCTCTTTAATCCCTAGTCTCTCTTCATCCTACGTCTCCTTCTCCGAAATTCTGCCTACTCATTCTCTCATTCTCGACAACTCCCCGGACTCGAACTTAGATCAAAATCTGGATCCCTCTCCTTCCTACCACTCGACGATTGTCGCACCCTCCACCTCTTCCCTCCCGACTCAGCCGTCCTCCCAAACGGAAGTCTCTTCCTCAGCCCCTCCCCTAGACACCGTTACCGAACCTACGAACCAGGTCCTAGTCCCTACCACCCTATCTTCGCTTCCGCCGTCAAACGTCCTCGAATCCTCGACTCTAGACTCCGACGCTGAACCATCACATCCTCCACCACTTCCAGTACTTTCAACCCTACCACCAACGCTTCCGCCAACTAGACGCTTTCGCCCCACCCCCTACTCCACCATGTCTGCATCTGGACCCGCTGCTATGCCTGCCCCTCGTTCTAACAAGGCTCCGTATTTCGCTGACCAGTCTGGGGATCCGATCGAAGTTTTCCTTCGAGAGTACGAGAACCTCGCTATCACCAACCACCTCACCTCCTCGCAAAAAGTAGAGCAAATCTTACGCTACGTTTCACCTGAGCTTCGTGACCTATGGCAGTTCTTGGATGGCTTTGAGTCTTATGACTGGATCACCTTTAAAGCATCGATCTTGGGAATCTACGGAGAAGCCTCGGTGATGAGCCGGTACTCCAAGCAGCGACTTCGGGAATTCATCAAGCACACATCTAAGTCTCGCATGGCCGATGAAGATGATGTGCGAACATACTACAAAAGGTTCCTGGTGCTAAGTAAACCCCTCATGGAAAACCGCCGCATAACCGAAGAAGAGCGCGATGCGGCCTTTTGGGGCGGGTTTCATCTGGACGATCGCAAGCTTATGTACCCAAGACTCATCGGGAATCACCCTCATCACCCCAAAGGCCAGCCCTTCGATTATGAAGACGTGCTGAAGGTCGCTCGTGCGGAGTTCACCAACGGGCACTTCACCGCCTTTACTATTGACGACGACTGGGAACCTTCCTTTCCCGAAGAAACAGCAAAGCCTGACCCCATTTTCCAGCGGTGGTTCGGTCACGAAGCACAGGACCCGAGGCCCTCAGATGGTGACTGGCGCGGACGTGACCGCAGCCGGTACCCTGACTCCCGACGCAGAGACGATACGCCCCGTCGCGAAGCTCACTATGCCACCGGGTCTTCGGGAAAGGCTGTACGCTTCCAGGAGAATTCGCGGGAGCGGGAGAACAGGGAAATCGACGATATCATGCACCAGCTGCAATCCTTGACTCCCGACGAGCCGGCGTATGCTAGCCTCTACGGCCGCTGCCTCCACCGATACCCAGCCATTGCGCAAACTCTGCAGAAGCCGGACTACGGGCGTCGCTCCGCCTTTTCTGTGAATGCCCCTCCCTCCTTCCCTCCTCCCTCATCCGCTTTCACCGCTCCCTCCCCCGCTCCAAGGCAAACCTGGTCTGATCGCGCCGCGCCACCCTCTATCCCTTCAGCTGACAAGTCGACTTTCTTCCGACGCGAGGGCCCCGAGGGATGCGCGTTCTGCATGAACCCTGGGCACCGCATCCGGCGATGCCCCATCGCTGAAGAGTACATCGACTCGGGACGGGCTACCATTCACGCCGACCGCATCCGTCTTCCAAACGGCCAGCCAGTCCCGAACGATGGCTCGAACCGCGGATTGCAACATGGCATCGACACATGGCTAGCTAGGCAATCATCCTCTTCCTCCTCAACGGTTCGCGATCCTCCTCCCCACACAACCTTCAGCGTCCAGACTAGCGGGTATCGCCCACCTGTAGCCCAAGCTCACATCGTGGAGGTTGTCGAAGCGGAGTCCATTGCCTCTGAAACAGAAAGCGAGGATGAGGAGGACGGGTTAGACATTTTGGAGTCTTCACTGCGGAAAGAAAGAAGAGACAAGCGAAGGCGGCTAAGATTCCCGAAGTCGTCATCACGAGGAAGCCTAAGTCCCCTACCTTCATCCCCTCTTCCGCCGAGTCTGCGCCCACTCCCTCCCCTGCTTCCGCCCCCAACCCGCCTCCCGCCTCCCGTGCTCCACCCATTCCCGCTCCTGCTATCACTTCCATCCCCACTCCTGCTCGCACTCACGGTCCCACTTCTGCTCCGGCATCTGCTTCTTCTCGCCCTGCCCCTCAATATCGTTACCAGGCCACCGCGGAAGATCAACAGCTAGTCACCGAGCTCGCAACCTGGCTGATGAACGGGAAACTTGCGCTCACCACCCCGGCTCACGTCCTCGCTGCTAGTCCCACCATCCGCAAAGACATTAACGAGAAACTGCGTCCCCGGCGCGTAGAGACGACCTGGGTTGAGGAGGCCTTGGACCCGGTAGCGACACTCTCGGTCTCAGAAGTCGCCACCCGCCGCATTCCCGAATACTCGCTACCCTTACGGGAAGTCGATATCCTCGTCAACGGAACTGTCTCGGAAGCAGGAGTACTAGACCAGGGATCTCAAATAGTTTTGATAAGGAAGGACTTGGCTCTGGAAGCAGGTGCACACATCAATACCGGCCATCGCATTGATATGGAGGGAGCCAACGGCACTGTCAGTAAAACCTTCGGCTGCGCAGAAAACCTCGCTATGCAGATCGGCGATGTCGTCTTCGAAATCCACGCACACGTCGTCGACCACGCCCCCTTCCGACTCTTGCTCGGCCGTCCCTTTCATCACCTCCTCTTATGCCGTCTCGAAGATCATCCGGATGGGAGAGTAGACATTAGCATTCGCGACCCGGCTGACCCCGCCCGCTCCATCAACGTCCCTTCACATGCGCGCCAAGCCCAGGTCGGCTTCCTTCGAACGCTAGCTTGCGCTGTCCAGGTCTCGCCTCCTCGCATAGACGTCCTTCGCTCGCATCACCTCACTCCCCACGTCCCGAGCTTTCTAGAGCCCCCGCTCTCTGTTCTAGCCTATAAGAAAGTAGCGAAGAAAGTCAAACCGGTACCAGCCTCCCTACCCGAAGACTTCCGGACCCTTCGTCGCGTCCCTTCCGACCCTCTTCTATCCCTTCCTCCTTTGCCCACACGACCTCCCGCCTTCACTCCCGGCTCACGCCTCACGCAGGAACGGCTCGACGAACTTGAGCTCAACCGTTACAATTTTCTTTGGCCAGAGGAGTTGAAACTGCTACACCACATACTCAAGCTCAACGAGTCGGGTCTAGCTTGGACAGAGGCCGAGAAAGGACGTTTCCGGGAAGACTACTTCTCCCCTGTGAAGATCCCCGTTGTCGAGCACGTTCCATGGGCGCATCGCAACATCCCTATACCGTCCGGGATCTTGGACGAGGTCATCCAGATCTTCAAGGACAAGTTCGCTGCTGGAGTCTACGAGCACTCGGACGCGTCCTACCGCTCTCGGTGGTTCTGTGTGAAGAAGAAGAGCGGCGCTCTCCGCCTGGTTCATGACCTTCAGCCGCTGAACGCAGTCACTATTCGGAACTCGGGCGTCCCTCCTCTCGCTGAGCAGCTTATCGAGGCTATGGCCGGGCGCGCTTGTTACTCGATGTTGGATCTCTTTGTCGGTTACGATCACCGGACTTTGGACGTTGCCTCACGCGATCTCACTACCATCCAATCCCCCGTCGGCGCTGTTCGGCTTACTTGCCTCCCTCAAGGCTGGACCAACGCCATCGCCATCTTCCATGAAGACGTTAGATTCCTTCTGGAGGCCGAGATCCCGGATGTCGCCTGGCCTTTCATGGACGACTGCAGCATCAAGGGCCCAGCCTCGCGTTACGAGACTTCGGACGGCAGCTATGAAACCATTCCCAGCAACGACGGTATTCGCAAGTTTATCTGGGAGCACCTCGTAGACGTTCATCGCATTCTCCACCGCCTCCGCCGTGCTGGCTCCACCGTCTCAGCAAAGAAGCTTTTTATTGCTGTCCCTGAAGTCGTCATCCTCGGGCACAAGTGCACTTATGAGGGCCGCGTCCCCGATGAGTCGAAGATCGCCAAGATCCGAGACTGGCCACCTTGCAAATCTCTTACTGACGTTCGGGCGTTCTTAGGCATCACTGGCTACATGCGGGTCTGGATCCGTAATTATTCATCGATTGCACGCCCTCTAGTCAACCTTACCCGCAAAGGTGAAGTCTTCGCTTGGGACGATCAGCACGCGCAAGCCATGCAAGCGCTCAAAGACGCCATTATCTCCTCCACTGCCCTTATCACTATCGATTACACTTCCGATCACAAAGTCTACTTAGCTGTCGACTCGTCATTCCGCGGCGTTGGCTGGATACTCTCACAAGACTGTGAAGATAGTAAGCGTCGCCCAGCTCGGTTCGGCTCTATCTCATGGAACGAGCGCGAGGCTCGTTACTCCCAAGCCAAGATCGAACTTTATGGTCTTTTTCGGGCTCTTCGTGCGCTTCGCTTACACCTCGTGGGAGTGCGCAATCTGGTAGTCGAGATGGACGCTCAATTCGTCAAAGGGATGCTCGCTAACCCTGACATTCAGCCAAACGCCGCCATCAATCGATGGATCGCGGCTATCCTCCTGTTCGATTTCAAGCTAGTCCACGTCCCTGCAGAAAAGCATCAAGGCCCAGACGGTTTATCTCGGCGCGAACCGGCAGAAGGAGAAGTTGACGAAGAAGACGATCCGGAGGAGTGGATCGACAAGACCCTTTGTCTCGGAGTCTGGGCAACGACTTGGGCCGATAAGTTGAAGACTGAGCTCGGCGACACTACCCTCCTCGTTCTCTCTGCGGAAACGCAAGACACCCCTGTTTCTTCTGACTTCCCATCTTCCGACCAATCCCGCCGCGCTGAGACCGACTTGCTCAAAATCCGTCAGTACCTTTCCTCCCTCAAGCGACCCACGGGGCTCTCTGGCAACACGTTCGACTCATTCGTCAACCGAGCAAGACGTTTCTTCGTGCTCGACGGCAGACTCTGGCGGCGCGGTGACAAAGGACGGCATCAACTAGTTATCATTCCTTCCCAACGTCTAGATATCGTCCGCGCAGCACACGACGACCTCGGCCACAAGGGCATCTACTCCACTCGCCGATTCCTCGCTGACCGCTTCTGGTGGCCCTCCCTTGATAGCGACGTCAAATGGTTCGTGGATACCTGCCACGAGTGTCAGCTTCGCCAGGAGACGAAGATCCGCATTCCCCCAACCGTCGCCACTCCAGCCCCTCTTTTTCGCAAAGCTTACATCGACACCATGCACATGACCCCGGCTGGCGGCTTCCATGCTATTGTACAAGCTCGTTGCTCTCTCACCGCGTGGCCCGAGTGGCGCGCTCTTCGGACTGAGACTGGACACACCCTTGGCAACTTCATTTTCGAAGAGATCTTGTGTAGGTGGGGAGCGGTTGAAGAAATTGTCACCGACAACGGCTCGGCTTTCGTCGCGGCTCTGGACTGGCTGGCTGGGAAGTACGGCATCAAACACATTCGGATCTCGGCGTATAACTCTCGGGCTAACGGGATCGTCGAACGACAGCACCGCACCATCAGGGAGTCTCTCGTGAAGACCTGCGAAGGCAACATCTCTAAGTGGCCGTCGATTGTACCTCACATCTTCTGGGCCGACCGCGCTACCATCCGCAAGTCTACCGGCTACTCCCCCTTTTACATGGCTCACGGCGTGGAACCCCTCCTTCCTTTCGACATCACCCTCGCGACTTTCCTCATCCCCGACCTCACACAGCCTATGACCACCGACGAGCTCATCATCACCCGCGCCCGCCAACTCCAACTTCGGGAGGAAGACCTCGCAACCATTCGAGACAACATCGTCAAAAGTCGTCTCTCGTCCGCCCAAGATTTCGAGCGTAGATACGCTCATAAAATCAAGAACCCCTCCTTTAAGCCAGGAGAGTTGGTTCTGGTACGAAATTCGGCGGTCGAGAGCGAACACAACCGCAAAACGAAACCGCGGTACTTTGGCCCGATGGTTGTGCTCACTAACTCCCGGAACGGCTCGTATCGCCTTGCAGAACTCGACGGTGCGGTCTCCAAACTTCGCTACGCCGCCTTTCGCCTTGTCCCCTATCACTCTCGGTCTCACGCCTTCATCCCGATCGAGGATCTCTTGAGTCCTGAGGACCTCCTTTCACTCAGTTCCAGCCCTATAGACGCCGAAGAAGATGCTTGACCGAGGACGGTCAAGATTTTGACCCCCCGGGAGGTGTAAGGTTCCCTCGGGCTCTGGGCCCGAAATCACCTGTTTTCGCCTGTTTCGGCCTTGCTCCGCCTACTGTATCCCTCAGCCACCTGCAGCCACCCGGATTCAAAGTCAAGCTGTCTCCGTTATCATATTCCATCTCCGCTTCCCTTCGCCACCCTTCGCCCTCGTGTTTCCGTCTCCTTCATACGCTAATACTCAATCATAATCTAAGTCTCGCCGCGTCGTCTTCGTCTCTGTTCTCGTTTCCTGTCTCGTCGTCTTTCCGTCTTCCGTCTCCTCTCACAGTCGTCGCCGCCCTGTCTGACCCCGGACACCCGTGGAATGCCACCGGACGACATGCCTCTGACGCATTGCCCGAGCCCTCCTTTCATCGCATCACTTGCCTCTGCGTCGATCGTAGACGTTCTCTTTCAACCTGTCAAACCTCCCTCTATCACTCCACTAACCTCTGCCTTCACCCCTTGTCTCTCGCCAATCCACCCTGTCGGTTGCCCCTAGTCGCTCGCAAGACGCCGTTGGAGATCGCGTAGGCCATTGCGCCGCCGATGGAGTCGGACGAAGGATTATTGTTGTGCGTCACCGTGTCTCGATTCCCTTTGTCCACATATTTCGTATGCCGTGTCTCTCTTTTACTTAGATGATCGGTTTCCGTTTCTCGTGTCTGCGCCCATATCTCTTTGACTCGTTTGTCTGCTCGTTCCTGTGCCACAGCTCGCCCCCGCCTTACCGTACTCGCCATACCCGCGCTCGTACCTTCTCCCCGCTCCTCTCTACTTACCACTATACGTCCGACTTGGTCTCGCTTGCATCGTATACGGTCCGCATGTATAAAAGCTCGCGTTCTTGCCTTGTCAAATGTCATCGTTGATCTCCTCTTCTCTCATTTGTCTGCCTCTAAGTCTCGTTCTACACCGCCCAGTCCAAGGAACCTTGCCATCGTCTAGCCATTGCCATTGCCACCGCCGCCTTCGCCTTCCGAGCCGCCGACCTCGGATTGCCTGCCAAGTAGAACCCACGCCGTCGCCCTAATCGCAGCCATAGCCATCGCCGCCTTCGCCATTCGAGCCGCCAGCCTAGCTACGCCGTCGCCAACGCCTTAGTCCTGACCAGCCGCCTCACCCCTCCTAGCCTTCGCCAACGCCTTCGTCAAGCCACCGCATAGCTCCGCCAACGTTATCAACGTCGTCTGCGCCTTCGCCTTAGGAGCCCCGCAGCCTTTCGCCAACCTCGTTTCCAGTTCTCCCCTCTTCTTGTTCACTTCGCTTCGCTCCATCCCGTTTCGCCTCGTCCCACCTTCGCTCGCTCTCGGGTCATCCCCTCTTGGCTAGTAAACTCCTGTAACCCCAGTACGGGATCCTCTCCGCTTCGAACTCACACGGACGTCGCTCCGTACAGCGTGCATCAATTCTTCATATGAGCATCTGATACTGGGTAGATAAGCACATTCCCACGCGTCCTGGACGCACGCATAGTGCGCCCAGCATTCACTTGTCTGTAATAATGATTGTGTGGCACACACTGTACACTGCAAGTATGCACAGTTGTACCATTGCAACATGCGCGCGTGCATCAATTCTTCATATGAGCATCTGATACTGGGTAGGTAAGCACATTCCCACGCGTCCTGGACGCGCACACAGTGCACCCAGTGCTCACCTGCCCACAATGGTGGTCGTGCAACACACACTGTATGCTGCAAGCATGCACAGTTGTATCATTGCAACATGCGCGCGTGCATCAATTCTTCATATGAGCATCTGATACTGGGTAGGTAAGTGCATTCCCACGAGTCCTGGACACGTACAGTGCACCCAGTGCTCACTTGCCATTGGCAAGTAATCACATTCCCACGAGTCCTGGACACGTACAATGCACCCAGTGCTCACTTGCCATTGGCAAGTAATCGCATTCCCACGAGTCCTGGACACGTACAATGCACCCAGTGCTCACTTGCCATTGGCAAGTAATCACATTCCCACGAGTCCTGGACACGCACAGTGCACCCAGTGCTCACTTGCCATTGGCAAGTAATCACATTCCCACGAGTCCTGGACACGTACAGTGCACCCAGTGCTCACTTGCCATTGGCAAGTAATCACATTCCCACGAGTCCTGGACACGTACAATGCACCCAGTGCTCACTTGCCATTGGCAAGTAATCGCATTCCCACGAGTCCTGGACACGTACAATGCACCCAGTGCTCACTTGCCATTGGCAAGTAATCACATTCCCACGAGTCCTGGACACGCACAGTGCACCCAGTGCTCACTTGCCATTGGCAAGTAATCACATTCCCACGAGTCCTGGACACGTACAATGCACCCAGTGCTCACTTGCCATTGGCAAGTAATCGCATTCCCACGAGTCCTGGACACGTACAGTGCACCCAGTGCTCACTTGCCATTGGCAAGTAATCACATTCCCACGAGTCCTGGACACGCACAGTGCACCCAGTGCTCACTTGCCATTGGCAAGTAATCACATTCCCACGAGTCCTGGACACGTACAGTGCACCCAGTGCTCACTTGCCATTGGCAAGTAATCACATTCCCACGAGTCCTGGACACGCACAGTGCACCCAGTGCTCACTTGCCATTGGCAAGTAATCACATTCCTGCGAGTCCTGGACACGCACAGTGCACCCAGTGCTCACTTGCCATTGGCAAGTAATCACATTCCCACGAGTCCTGGACACGCACAGTGCACCCAGTGCTCACTTGCAGCAAGTAAGCGCATTCCCACAAGTCCAGGACACACACAGTGCACCCAGTGCTCATTGCATGGTTGTGCATGCTTGCAGTGCACAGTGTGTGCATCTCGTATATGTGGCCATTTTATGGCCTGGCGCATATGCCATTCAATCCACAACACAATAAAACCTATATTTTGAGTACAAGTATGGCCATCTATATATACTAGCGGAAGCTGGACGGCCCTTCGGGCCGTCCTCTGCTGGCGAGCAGAATTCGTGATTTGCTAAGTACGCAATATATTGTTATTAAAAGTTAATTCTTCACACCATCTTCGTTTGTTTTCCGTTTTGTTTCTTTGAGAGCAGTGAGCACTCCGCACACCGATGCTAGGAAACGATTGAGAGCCTCCGCCGAAACGAGTGATGTCCGGAGCCTGTCAGAACCACGTGTGCATGCTGAGTAGGACACAAATGTCGACGCACCACTAAGGATGGAGATCGAGGCCAAATTCTAAATGATGATGTCAGAAATGGGCCACGCTGAAGAAAGGGGGTGTGCATCCACACCCTTTGGACAACACAAAGAGGAGGGAGGAAGGAGAGATGTAGAGGTACCGACCATGAGTGAAGAATGTGCGTTGTCAAGTTTCGCAAAGTCGTGCACTTGCGCTGCGATGTTGTGGAAGCCATAAGTCGAGGCACTGCACACGGCACTGCACAGATCACGAAGGAAGAACGCGTGCTGTCACGGCAGCGAATGCACTTGTAGAGGCCATCATATTGGGCAGCGAAATTTCGGAGGGGTCTAGACAGCGCCGTTTGACCGGATTTGTTCACTTTGAATACATCCGTGCCTGCGGAGAGTAGAAAGTTGACGATCCGGATGCGAGTCATTGCGCAAGCCCAATGCAGTGCGGTGTGCCCCTCGTCATCGATGGCCATGTTCGGGTCCAGGTCGGGCGCGGTGTACGGAGCCGAGTCCGTGTGAGTCCGAAGGCGGAGGGGATTCCGTACAGGGGTTACGGGAGAGCAGCCGAGTCCAAAGCGTTCGCGACGGCGAGAGCCGGTGCGAATGCGAACGGACGAGGGCGGAAGCGAACGAGACGAGAGTGGGAACGGGAACGAGCGACGAGATTCGAGACGATGCCGTCTGAGGCAGCGAGACAACGCGAGACGACGAGATGCGATATGATGCGATGTCCTTCGAGTGCCGCGGTAGGCCTGACTTCGGGGACGATCGCGCAGCGAGAGGAAAAGAGGGGAAAAACCAAGATACTAAAACTGATATTTCCGAGCCAAGGACGCGAGGTTTAAATACATGTAGAACAGTGGCTACCCTGGTCTAGTAGGTGGGGATGAGGGTGGCATAGGAAGGCGAAATGAGACGGAATGCGGAGTCGATCGAGACGAGTAAGGTAAGTACGAGCGGCGAACGAGACAAGACAAGGGCGTATGGGCGCGAACACAATAAAGAGAAACCTAGGCGTAGTCAAAGGAAGGGAGGATACGAAAAACTAAAACAAAGAGGGCCGAGACGTTATGACGCACGACAATAGAATCCTACTCCGAATCCAACGGCGTCTTGTGGGCGGCTCAGAGCGGGTGAACTGTAGTCTTGATGTCTTGAAAAGGATGGGAGATATGGGCGATATGACGAAGACGGGGTCTTGAGGACAAAGACGACACGAGGCGCGGGAACACGCGGCCGGGCTGGGGAGCGTCTTGTGAAGGGGTTGTCGACGGCAGTCCATGGCGACGAGAGGAGAGCGAGCGAGGGGATAGAGAGAGAGAGAGAGAGAGAGTGTGTGTGTGTGTGTGTATGAGGCAGATGGAGAGAGGGAAGGGAAAGCGTAGAGATTGATTGCGAGGCGCGGGGGGTGAGGCTGTGAGAACGCTGTGAGAAGTCGAGTCGGGGCCAGCGCCCGAGCTATCCTTACAGCGGGATTGATAAGAATCGGAGGAATTTGGTTTGAGTGAGAAATAAAGTACTCCAGAATTTGATCACCATAGGACCGGTCACCAACCGTTCGCTCCGGGGAGAGGATGTGGGTCAGAAACGTCCTCGTGGGCATCCGACTGCGTGCGCCAAGGAAGTTTGCCGCGCTTCCGCGAGTCGGGGGAGGGTGAAGGGGGGGCGTGAGCGGGGCTTCGGTAGGGAAGCGTGGGCTGTGGGGAACTGCGGATGGGAGAGGATGCGCGTGAGCTAGATGAAGCTCTGGAGGGGGAAGGTGACATCGACCCGTCCTCCGATCCACGCATCGTCTCGTGCACAGCGTCCGGCTCTTCACCTCCATCGCCTGCATTGCGCGTACGAGCGTTGGAAACGCTGCCATCTGTGCCCGCGCGCCAAATGGGCCGCCCGGTTGTCGGTGCAACCATGTGCTTCGGGGCGAGCGGTGGGCTCTGCGCCGCAGGTTGGAATTCAATAATGGGTCGTAGAAGGTTTTTGCAGTTGTATTGTTTTGCGAGCTGCAGACCACACTCGAGTGGGTTTTTGACCGGCTATTGCCCCACAATAGAAGCGATTGAACCCCCTGATTTCAGAGGGTGGAGGTGCTGTGGAACCCGCGCTCGAATCGAGGGGCATTATCGGGAAAGTTACGGGTGAAGAGCGATCTACTCACGAATTCGAGATGATTTTCCTGTGCTCCAATTCTTGGGAGAGTCCTTTGTACGCGGAATAGACGGATGTTTGGGGTTAAGGGTGCATACTTGGTTCGAGTGCCGAGGCAATCCGGGGTGTTTCTCAGTAGAAGCTGCACGTAGCGTATCGCGAGTCGACGTTGTGAGGTTCACATCTTCACACGCGTCGTCCGGTGCATTGGGTGGAGATGAGGACGTCGCACGGAGTGCTGCGTTCTCAGTAAAGGGATCATTTGGAAAGCAATCCACAGCTGTGAAAGTTAAGGTACCTGGTTCACTCCGTCCTCCGTGTGTGGCGACATCGCACGGTCATCTTCTAACGGAGGTCCAGGGAGATGATGATCCCTCCCACTGTTTGCGCGAGCAGTCCCTTTTTTGTGCAGTTCACGATGTCTGTGGCGTTGACCAAGTTCTCTCACACTGGGTATGGCAGAGAAGAGTAAGGGGCCAAACACAAACAGGGGCTGAGAGTGCAAGCAACCGTCATCGCAGGAAGGGGCCGAAAGCAAACAAAACTAATGTCTTGCTCTGGTTCAGGCATCGACCCAGTTCACTTGCGACAAAGAGGGCAACTGTGAGAGGACAGCATAGTGCCAGTGCGAGTAAGCGGGCTGCGCTGCCATTGGCCAATGAGCACACGTGACAGCACGTGAACCGCCAAATGGTGGCTGAAGGTCCGACTCCGCAGTGGCGAATTTCGCATCCGCAAACGCGACGGCAGCAGGAAAACTCGTTTCGCTTGCGCAGAAAATGTGCGAAAGTGACAGTAAGAATAATAGACCGTTCAGTCGTGAAAACAATCAGTAGGCAAGGTATGCAAAATGAGTACGCAAACACATCTCCAAATGAGTTTGAACTCCGCAAACTCCGGAGACAAACCATTGCGTCTTTATATATTGTATAGATGTGGCCCATATTTATACTTAAAATATAAGTTTTATTGTATTGTGGATTGAATGGCATATGCGCCAGACCCTAAAACGACCATGTACATGAGATGTGGGTATATGTGGCACTATACAGTATGATTATATACAGGCGAATTATAACTAGGTTCATGGTTAAGTATGGGTTCAGGGTGCTATTTTGACTTAGGGTTACCGCGTATACCCAAATACGTGCCCGCATTTGTCCATCATGGACAAACGCGGGCCCATATTTGTGACCCGCGTTTGTCCATCGTGGACAAACGCGGGGCACCAATATCGCTCCCGCGTTTGTCCATCGTGGACAAACGCGGGCACCAATATCGCTCCCGCGTTTGTCCATTGTGGATAAACGCGGGCACCAATATCGCTCCCGCGTTTGTCCATCGTGGACAAACGCGGAAGCGTATTGACACGGCGAATATGCCATTCGACTCGAAATACAATAAAACCTATATTTCGAGTACAAACACGTCCCGCGTTTGTCCATCATGGACAAACGCGGGACAAGTTTTGCCTGGACAAATGTGGGTCAAGAAATATGCTCCCGCGTTTGTCCATCGTGGACAAACGCGGAAGCGTATTGACACGGCGAATATGCCATTCGACTCGAAATACAATAAAACCTATATTTTGAGTACAAACACGGCCCGCGTTTGTCCATCGTGGACAAACACGGGAGCATATTTCTTATCCCATGTTTGTCCACAATAAACACGTCCCGCGTTTGTCCATCGTGGACAAACGCGGGTCGTGTTTGTACTCGAAATATAGGTTTAATTGTATTTCGAGTCGAATGGCATATTCGCCGTGTCAATACGCTTCCGCGTTTGTCCACGATGGACAAACGCGGGAGCATATTTCTTGACCCACATTTGTCCAAGCAAAACTCGTCCCGCGTTTGTCCATGATGGACAAACGCGGAAGCGTATTGACACGGCGAATATGCCATTCGACTCGAAATACAATTAAACCTATATTTCGAGTACAAACACGACCCGTGTTTGTCCACGATGGACAAACGCGGGACGTGTTTGTTGGCCTGCTGCATCTGCATCAGAACATAGGTCATGTTTGTACTCGAAATATATGTTTAATTGTATTCCGAGTTGAATGGCATATTCGCCGTGTCAATACGCTTCCGCGTTTGTCCACGATGGACAAACGCGGGACGTGTTTATTGTGGACAAACATGGGACAAGACATATGCTCCCGCGTTTGTCCATCATGGACAAACGCGGGACCGTATTGACACGGCGAATATGCCATTCAACTCGGAATACAATTAAACATATATTTCGAGTACAAACATGACCTATGTCCTGATGCAGATGCAGCAGACCAACAAACACGTCCCGTGTTTGTCCACAATGGACAAACACGGAACATGTTTGTACTCAAAATATATGTTTTATTGTATTTTGAGTCGAATGGCATATTCGCCATCTCAATACGGTCGTGGACAAACATGGGCATGTTATTGCAGTCCATGTTTGCCCATTGTGGACAAACGTGGGCATCAATATTGTGACTCTAGTTATGATACTCAAGTATAGTATAGATGAGATTAGATGCATGCATGCACAAAATACTGTTTACACATGCTAAGACATATTTTGTGCATGCGTGCCTGTGATGTAACACTGTCACTGCGTTGAGTCCGACTTGGACTATCGAAAGGGCGGTCACGACTTAGCGTAGGAGTCTTTCTAGATCGTCGACGGACACACGGCTCCTAACAGGCACGTGATCACAAGGAGCTCTAGGGCTAAGTCCACTAGGCGTAGTTGATGGAGGACAATCTGCTCTACGAGAGACAGACGTATCAAGAGGCAAAGAGAGAGAACCCAAGTCACGACAAGGGGCGAGAGAATGGTGACAAAGGAAGAAGGCCGAGATGGGGATTCTCGGTCTTTCTGTGATGTTATTTATACAGATAGGGAGGCCGCTTTAAAGCGCCTCATGAAACGATACTACGAGTGGTGTAAGTAGCTCAAACCCTACTACACCGATCCTAGGAATGAGTCATGGTATCCTGCATGTGATACTCGATGACTGATACGATAAGTCCATGACCTATTACTGCTTACGAAGGAGTCACAGCCGACTCGTAAGTGTCCACAACTGCAAACGTGACATGTGAAGTCAATCAAATGAAACCAGAGTCGATGTTCACACTGTACATGGGCATCCCGAATGCCCATACACACACCCACATCACCACAGCCTGGTGTGCCCGTGCTGTATCACACAATATGCATGATGTTACACTCCAGCATGTCACACCTCTGCGGGGGTGTGCAGAGTTGGTTCTATAACAGTGTCCTGCCTGGGGCAGTGAAGACTGAGTTGGTCCAGTGCAGAGCACAACAGCACCTAGTTCCTCTGGTGACTTGGTATAGCCCAAGTAGACAAAGCTTTGAGCATTTCCAACAAGGGAATGGAGGTGGGGGTTCACAAGAAAGGAATGAGAGAAGGGCTGAGGAAGACTTTACAATTAACAAAGCCAAAAAGCTAGGGAGGGAGCTGAGGCACAGTGAAAAGCTGCACTGAGCTAGGCTGAGTTCATCTGCGTCAATCTGAGCGGGACTGATTACTCTGACTACCTCAGTGTATATTGGATTTTGTCAGCTTTTCTCAAATAATATCTGAGGGCCTCTGTGTGAAATCTGAAAATATTACAGTTTTTGTCAGCTTTCATCCACGTTCAGCTGTGGTCTTCTGCACTACACTGATTTCTCTCAGCCCCTGCCTGTCTGAAATCCCCTACGTTCCCTAAGGACAGATACATACACTCAAGTCTGGGCTGCAACATTGATGTTTTTAAGCGATGCTGGTGTCAGATAAAGGAGCTATATCACATATGTGAGTATGTTGAAGGTTGTCCTGCGGTGAGATAGATTTCAGCTGAGCAGGGGTAGTAAAGACATCAGTAGCATTAGACTGTGAAGTCAATAAGGGACAGGAGTTGCTGGGGTGGGTGGAATGAGAGATGGTTGTGTGTGCAGGGCACAGTTTTTATGATCAAGCGGTGGGCTTGTAGTTTCTCTACTACCACTTTGTTGTAAATGGAGGCTGGGTCACAGGGCACAGGGTGGATTAGTCAGTGGCTCCTGATGGTCTTTGGGAGTCTAGCTTCAAGCCCTAGACAACTGCTGCCTAACAGCTTGCCAAGTTACAGTGGAAGATGGGACTCTACATAGTAGAGGAGTAGAAGGTGGTAAGAAGCTTGGATTCAACAGGGATGCAACAAGACTAGAACGAGGAATACAGGGTAAACTTCAGGCTCCTTGAGTACTGTTACGACCACTCTTTCAAGTTTATCTGTGGTTTTCTTATGATTTTCCGGAGACATGTAAGTGTGAGGCTAAATATTGAATAGAAGTGTTTGAGTATGAGCTGGGATGCGCTGGCAGGAATTCTGAAGAGGAACACATGTGAGACTGATTTTAGAAGGTAGAAGTACAAATCCTGAAACAATTGATGGCATGATCTGTGATTGTGACAACAGTGGTTGCTGGGGAGGCTGGTGGCGCAGATTGAGGGGATGTGGCACTGATTTGGTGAGCAGAGATGAAGCAGGTTGCGGAGTTGGAGGGCACAGTGGGACTAGTTTGCAGCACAGGTGAAGTGTTGTAGAGTTGTAGCAGGAGGATGGATTGAGCTGGAGAGTCTGTATGCAAGTTGATTACTTGCTTGCCAGGTATTGAGTGAGTACGACTGAGATAGATTTGAACTGTGAATTGTCAACTGATGTTGGTCAGGCCCAGGTAAAGTGAGATTGAATTGGATGTTCTTGGTGCAGATTTAGACTGGGGCTGAGGCGTAATAATACATGAAGTCTTATATAGTACATGACTGCGGGTCTGTGCGATGTATGTAAGGGTGGTCTGTGGATAGTTGGGCGTAAGGGCATTAGGTAGGTAAGAATGGAATAGAAGGGGCTAGAAGGAAGTAGAAGTAAATGATGGGATTGAGGGAGACTTGGAGACAGGAGTTGGATGTAATGATGATGTTTAATGAGATAGTGATGTGGGATGAGATAAGATAAGGAAGGAAAGAAAAAGTATGCAGCAAGTGAACTGGATGGCAGGGGGTGGTAGTGTGAGGCAGAGGGCAACTGTATTATGGAGAAGCTGAATGGGCTGAGTGGAAGGTGTTTTGTGAGATGAGGGTTTGGGTGTAAGTGTGAGTAAGCAGGGAAGTGGAGTGGGTTGGTGAGTAAGCAAAAAAGGGTTGAGTTTGAGAGCAGAAAAGAGGGAGAAAAAATGGTGGAATTGAGGGAAGAGTGAGATAAGGAATAGGATTGTACAGTACGAGGAAGACTTTATATTGTAGAGAAGTGGGATTTTTGTTAGAATTTTTGAGGAGACGTGGAAGTGGGAGGAGGATAAGGTGGTGGGACTGATGAGGTGGGAATAGTGGAGTGATGAGTGTTTACAGCAGTTTCCATATCGATAGGCCAAAATTCCGAAAAGCTAGTAGCAGGCTGAGTGAGCGGGGATCAAGGATAACCAGTTATCTGAGATCTGATCGAAAAGAATAAGGCTTATCCTTTTTTTTTCTTCTGTTCTTTGTCACCTCGTCTTTTTTTCTTTTTCTATCGCCCCACTTCCACAGCTTCATCACGCAATCATTATCATATTTCTCAAGGTCGTTGCAGGTCGCTGCTTTTCTCCCTGAAGGGAGGGAAGACCAGTGCTACACTGGGAGGGGAAAAAAAAGATGGTATGCTGCAAAGCATGTGGTTGATAGTCTAAACTTGAATGTACTAGGTAGCAAATGTTAAAGAGGCCCTTTGGTGTATTCTGATAGCAAAACGTTAAATGTAAAGGGGAGAAGAAAGCGCAGAAGCGAAGTGCTTCTCGATTGAAAATGAGGGGGTCCAGGTGGTGTGAGGGCATGACGGGTTGAGTAGGGCCTCCTGGAGCGCGTGAGTCTCATTATTGATCTCTTACAGTAACAATTTGAAGGGTGCAGCAGGTGGACGAAATAAAAGAGTATTGGTTCTTCGAACCAGTAGAAAAAATGCGCAGACATGTGGCACTACGCAAGAGAGGAACGAACACGTGCCATCTCATCCGCTCACACCACACCTCAGTCTCACATTGGCTACGTCGCTCATTTCTTTGTTCCTCAGCGTGTTGCATTTACGTGCGGGCTTAGAAACTCAAGTGTAACGCATTCCCGATCTAGGTGGACACTTAGACGAAGTTGTGCGCCGCGCAGAAGCGTGCACAACCGTTTCCGATGACCTTTAACGACCCGACCCAGTAGGCTCCGTGTAGCCCCTCCCAACCTCGCTGCACTTCCGCGCGGCCTTATCAGCTTGAACCCGACGTGCTCCCAATCCAGGTGACCACTTCGGCGAGGTTTCATGTTGTGCAGAAGCGTGCGTGACCATTTCTGACCACCTGCAACCACCTAATCCAGCTGGGCTCCATGTAGCCCACCGTTTCTGTTCCCAACCTCGCAGCACTTGCGCGCGGCATTAGCTCTTCGACAATGACATGACCATCATTGCCATGGATCCACATTCAACGCCCCGTGACCCGCGGAAGCCTGCGCGACCGCTTGCACTGCTTCACACGCCCCCAACATCCCGTGCATATTGTAGACTGTATTGTCTAACTTGTATTCTCCTTCCCATGTTGTCCCTTGATGATATCCTTCATGCTGATGTCTTTGACTATCCAATAACTGGTGCTAACTTCCACAGAGCCCAAGGGAGATGATTGAGGAGTGCGGCATGCGTCTATCCTCCCCCTCATAAACTTTTAGAATAATGTCAACTGTTTTATTTTTATTTTATTTTTATTTCACCAAAAATAGGGTAAGTCTCGGCAAATACGCCGACGGGAGATCCCGAAACTCAGCCCGCCACTAGCTTTTTGGAATTCCGGCCTATCAATATGGAAACTGCTGTAATGGGAAATGGTTATGTGGTGTGTGAGGTGATTGTGAGAGATGAGTTGTGGACTGTGCACTGTGGGATAAGGAGATGACTGGGATGATGTGAGTGCTGTGCATGTATGTTTTACGATCACCAGATCATCCGTGACTAGGGTTGAGGGCTTGATATCTCGGAGGGTGAGACTGGGAGGAAGGGCTATTAATACCTTTGGAAGTTGGGGTGTTTCATGCAAGAGAGGAGTGGTAGGTGGGTTATATTTGAGAACAAGAGCAGTATGAGGAATACAGGGTAAACTACAAGTGTGTTAAGTACTGTAAGAAAATTGTATTTTTCTGAGGCTGCGTAAGTGTGAAATTAAATAAAGAATTGATGGCAGGAGTATGAGTCAACATGGGACACAATTTGCCAGGGAATACTTGCTGCTGGCACTCCAAGGGATTTTTGAGTTTGATTGATGATAGAAGCATGGGATGATATGGATTGTGACAGTATGAGTGTCAAGGATGGTGTTATAATGATGTGGCAGTGGGAGGGTTTGAGTTTTGGCAGAGATGTCATGGTCTGGACCGCATTTTTTGGGACTCAGATTGAAAGACCGCATTTTTGAAAATTGATTTATATTTTTGTGCTCTTTCATATTTACAGTCAATAGCACGATGAGTAATGTAAAATATATCATAGGAAAAAAAGGTAAATAGAAATAAAGCATAAATAGTACGGGATATAAATAAAGTGTAGTTTAATTTTTGTGTGATGGAATCAATGATAGTTAGTGTGGATAAAAAAAAAACACAAGACTTCAGTAGGCGTGGGACTGGGTTGTTGTAGTTAAAGGAGGGATGTGTAGTGTAACGCCACCAGCGGGGCGACGTTGATGGTTTGTAGGACGGACGGCAGGCTGTACTGAAGACGAGGGTTTGGACATTGTGAAGGACGATGACAAAGAAGACTGAGATTGGTCAAAGGCTTAAGCAGGAAGGGGCTGAGTGAGAACGGTGATGAACAAGACAAGAGGAAAAGGCAAGTCAAGACAGAGCAGGGTTTGCAAGATACGAAGCTGGTATTGCTAAGTAACTCAAGTGTGAGGACTCAAGTACGAAGACAAGCCTGGTATATATACATGGAGGTACATAAGGTTTGTACTCAGCTAAGTGGGCTCTCTCGGGTTCTGTGGTCGGTGGGGAGGGATGGAACGTGCTAGAAGGTGACATGCTTGATTGGGTGATGGATTGTGATTGGTCTATCAGCCCAGCCCCTAGTCAGGTGAGGGTGGTGTGATGGCTTCTTGGAAGCAGACTGTGGCCGCTGGCAGGATTGTGCTGGCCTCCACTGTGCCCCCTGGAGTCTCCACCATGTGAGGTGGTATCTCGAGGCGGTAGGGTGGGTGGTTGGGAATGTGGGCAGTTGGGTTTTGTAAGATGTAGGGACTAGATGATGAGAAATAAATTGATGATCTTGGAATTACAGAAAGATGATGATGGAGTAGGCACTTATGTGAAGAGCAGGTGATGTGTGCAGGAATGTAAGGGAGGGTTGTATTGAAAGTGCAGAGGAAGTGGTTAGTGAGATGAAGAGTTGGGCGGGGAACTGTTGTGTGTTGTGTGAGATGTTGAGGATGGTTAGATGTATATTGAGTGTAGTTGGAAGTGAATAAAAAAAAGAAAGGGTTTAGGGTTTAGGGAGGGGAGCGAAGCCGAGCGAGCTGTTTGCAAGCGAAAGGTACCAAGGATGGTGGGGGCAACCCAGCATCGACCCTTTCGCTTATATGCTCGTCAGGGTACCATTTCAAGGGGAGTTTAAACCAGCCCCCGCTCCGCCCGGCTGGAACCGAGTTAGTGAAGAGAGGAGGGAAAACTGTGGGGGTCAACGAAAAGGAAAGGGAAATTACGCTTCAACCCTGTAACGGGGACACAATTCCTGGTCATCCAAAGCTAGTTAGCCACGTTATGCTTTTTAACTAGTGATCTAAGGATTATAGACCTACCTATCTATATGATCCGCCATAGTAGGGCCCCTAATGCAGCTTTTTCTGATATCCACTGAAATCGATGTGTGGGAAGCATGGGCCCTTGATGGCAGCCTGATATCCAGCCTGATATCGCTGAACGTCACCATGCTCGTGCCAGGATCGGACCATCTTTGGTGAATTTCCTTATATGGAAGGTCTCCATGAGCACAGCACAGCTGGCAGGTCAGTCGGGGGCTGTGCACCTATGCCACACATGCTTGTGCCACCACAAACGTCAAAGTGGTTCTGCTTGGATCGGATGATCTTTGCTCTAGGACCATTTTGGTCAGGGAGGGTGGTGTGATGCCTGTGA
The DNA here is from genome assembly GCA_021525015.1 of Lactarius pseudohatsudake. NCBI lineage: Eukaryota > Fungi > Basidiomycota > Agaricomycetes > Russulales > Russulaceae > Lactarius > Lactarius pseudohatsudake. Next base: position 928 of record JAKELH010000277.1, on the reverse strand, counting down.
CACCTCTGACGTTCGCTGACGTACACATGTAGGTGGATGCAGCACAATCTAGTGGTGTGATATCTGGCCATATCATGACCATTGTCCAAGTGGCTGAAGCATGATCGGAGGATCTTTGTTCACATGTGCTGCATGGACAGGCGAGGCACACCACAGTGCCAATGATCAATGTTGGCCAATCTAGGTGCACAGGTGGATACAGAAGGACCTCAAATGGCTTCCTGTAGCTGAACGTCACTGAACGTCAAAGTGGTTCAGGCTAGATCGGATGATCTTTGGAATGCCCCACTGCATATGATAGCCCACCTGACAATGGATGACGTTGCCTGACGTTCACATGCAGGTGGGTGGACCTTAATCCGAACAGGTGATATTTAATCAAATTTTGCTGAACGTCAGCATGGTGCAAGCTGGATCGGATGATCTTTGTATGTTATCACAGGCAACTTGCAGCAGAGGGGCCTTGGCTGACGTTTGTCAATGTAGGCACATGGGTGAGTTCCCCTTGATCAGGACAGGTGATATCTGACCACATTGTGTTGAACGCCAGCGTGGTGCAAGCAGGATCACATGATCTTTGTATGTGATCACAGGCAACTTGCAGTAGAGGTCCATCAGCTGATGTTTGCCAATGTAGGCACATGGGTGGGTTCCCCTTGATCAGGACAGGTGATATCTGGCCAAATTTTGCTGAACGTCAGCATGGTTCAAGCTAGATTGGATGATCTTTGTATGTTATCACAGGCAACTTGCAGCAGAGGGGCATTGGCTGACGTTTGCCAATGTAGGCACATGGGTGGGTTCCCCTTGATCAGGACAGGTGATATCTGGCCAAATTGTGCTGAACGTCAGCATGGTGCAAGCTGGATCAGATGATCTTTGTATGTGATCACAGGCAACTTGAAGTAAAGGTCCATCAGCTGACATT